>SBIQ01000046.1:0-43830 GCA_014805555.1 Astathelohania contejeani | reverse complement strand
TAATTAAGGATAAATATAATATAAAAAAATAATTCGATCTAAGCAGAGCAAAAATCAAATATATTTAAATGAGCTGAAAAAATTCAAATACCATTGATAATAGCTTAATAAAAGTATAATAACCATGTCAAAAATTAAATTTGAATAAATAATTTTATAGTTTAATATTTTTTAGCTTATATTTAGAAACTTTGTATTTTAAGTTATATCAGCCATGTTTGACTTTATAGTTACATTTTATATAAGATAATCATTTAAGTATTAATATTGCTGGTAAATACTAGTCTATCAAAGCCAAATCGATTATGTAGTAAGAAGAAGTAACTATACCTTACTATTTTTAGCATAAAACCAGAACAATTTTATTATTGTAATATATTGTGTCAAACGAAGAAGGGCTTAAGGTGTCTTACTACTACAAATTTTACAATTGGAAGCAGAATAGATTGCGTATTAAATTGGCTTAAAAACGTGTGCGTTTATATGCATCATCTTTTTTTCTTTGGATATTATTCCTTTAATCTAAATAAAATATGAAACATTTTTGTAAAAATTTGGTAATTTATGCATTAGATTCGTTAAACTTAGCTTAGCAAGTATTTAATACCTTAATATCATAGAGTGAATAATCAAAATTGATATATTCCTATTTAATATAAGCATAAATGAATAGAAAATGGGTAATATGAATTTTATTTAAAAGGTTAGTGTTGTGTTATTCTTTGTTTTTCTTTTCTATGGCCTGCGGTTGGCATTCAAAGGCACTTGTTTCTCCAAATCTTTTCACAGCTTCTTCTACTCGATTTCTTACGTCTATGTTATCCTCAATCCTTCTTTTGTGCTCAAGTAATATGAATTCGTGTGTCTTCTTCTATACTGTCGATTGAATGTATGTCTCTATCGTATATGTTGTATTTAATTTTCTAAGATAATTTCTATGATACTTGGTTACCATACCGCAGCGTCTCATGTCATGATATAAAGTATTATTTTAGTTTTTGCTTTCTATAACAAGCCTAATTCATTCGCCAAGAGGTCGTATTTCATCTTCTTCTCCGTTTCAACAATATGGAGATCATCTTGTCTCGTTATACCGGCTTCAACCGATATAATTTCATTCTCCTTCTTATCGTAAATAAATATATCTGGTCTATTCTTTTTTATTAGCATATCAGTCCTTATCCCTGTATTGACCCAAATTTCAGCTCCTTCATTTTCCATGACCTCCTGGACTGAATGATATCGTAGTTTTTTTAATTTTTTAAAGCCGTACTTATTCGCAAGTAGAAAGTGAATACACCTAAGTACTTCATTATGCCTTCGCGTATAGTCATGGCCAAGTATTCGAACACAGCCTGTTGCCAGATGTTCAATCGACAGGTTAGCCTTACCACAATGCTGGCATTGTATAGCATCGTATCTTCAAAATACGTTTCTATCTTAAGTATAGCAATAAATTCTTTCATCACGAGGATTAATATTCCCATATTTTATCCAAGTAGAAAAGTCCTTTAAACTAACAAGCTCATTTGAGCGGGCTCTATATAACTTTTCGTGAAATTTTTTCTTATTAATTTTGTCATAAAAAAGCTTACGCTGAGCATTTAAAAGACTTTTGGCAGAAACGTCTGTCAGAGAGTATTTTAAATTGAGGTATTGGTATATCAGAGAGAGTTAATTTTATTTTGCTCTTCTACTTTCAAGATCGCTGCTCGCCTTCATGAAATATTTTTATATTTTTTCAGCGTGTCCAGTAATCGAAGAAGCATATACTCACTTTTCATTTGCACGAAATGGAGATTTCTTCTCATTTCTGTTCGGGGAAGATATAACCTCTCTTTACATCCAGGCTTTAAGTGTACCTTATGTTTAATGAGAGCTTGGCGTATTTCATGATTAAGCTTTAAGAAGTCAGCAGGTTTGAGGTGTTGTAGTCCAATGTGATAATTGACAAGAGAAATGGCATGCTCGTTTATTGCTTTAAACATATTTTTTGAATTGAGATTAGAATTACACAGCCTATTCATTCTTGCAGTAGCTCATGTCTTACCTTCTCGAATTATTCTCGCATGATATTGCTAATATGATTTTAAATCATGTCTGAGTATACTTTAGTACTATCAATCAGAGTAGCAGTGTTTTCGCATTAAGACTCATTCGTAGCAGACTTCTCTCGGTTAACCTACAACTATATGCTATTGAAAAATGATTGGGTTTATTTCGCCATGCGTTCAGTTGCCAAGAGGTTAAGGTTATTATAAATAATAAGTGATTGGTAACATGCGAAATTCTTTCTGTATATACTGACACCTTATAATATTTTTCATTAAGCCTTTAACTAAATGGATCGATACATATGACGAAAAAAATACTAAGGCCATTGCCTCAAAGTATTGCTCTCTTTATCTTTTATTAATTATATTTTCTAAACTAGTTCTTACATCTACAATCCATCTAAATGTTATATCTTTAAAAAAGCCCGTTTTTCATTTGAGAAAACTCGATTTAGGTATACACTTTATCAAGTGCTCATATTTGATGGAATCAGATGCTTTTTTCACATTGATCTATGCTGACTGCAACGAGTGATTGTGTTCTTTATTTAAAAATATATTGCGTATAGGCTGCTCTTTTGCGCCTTGTACTCTCCTTACAGTACCTAACTAGTAATCTGCCAGCATATCTCGACGCTCAATTTCTAACTACATAACTTGAATTACACATATAGTTGTGAACTTGTAAAAATCAAATATATATGTTATAGACTTGAAGTCTAGTCTTTTACTCAGACTAACTTTAGGTATAAGGTAAGTTATATTCAGATCTAACCAATCGGCTTGTGAATTTCTCTCTAAGCATAATGTTTTATTATATAATAAAGTTGCTTATGCACTGAAGATGTGATTTTTTAAAAATTAAAAATATCATAAATGCCAGCTGCTTTCCAAATCGCCAGGTACTTTATAATATCAATTATTCGATAGTAGTGAAAGTGGTTTACTTAGTGGAGTCCAGGAGATATTCTTCTATATACTTGTCATATATATTACTGGTATTATTTGTGGTTTACTACATTTCAGATCAATACACTTTTATCTCACCAATATTTATCTCGTGCTCTAATTCAACCACACCAGACAACTTTTGGTATATTTACACCTATACAATTCGAAGCATTAATTTTCATGATTACACTTTTTGCTTTTAATATGCATTTCTAGCGTATATACGAGCAGAATCTTTTAATGATACCATTGACTTTATTATTTAAAGGTTTTTTAAAGTCAAGGTTTAATTTTCGAATGATTAGTTTGGTTGCTTTAGCTTCAATGCCGTATAGCTCACTCTTATACTTTATCTTTTTTAATAACCCAAATGAATTTTTTAGAGCAGAGATATTATTTTAGCTGCTTTGCTTCCAATTTGATAAAGTTCAGTTTTAAAAGAAGCTTCTGTAAAAATACACACTGTTTGGAGAATCCTGTCAATTTCATATATGATTTTGAGAAAGTTAGCAACCATATATTTTTTGCTATTTCATTTAAAGAAATAAGTAATTTTTTATCAATCTTGGTTTTCAGTACTTTACGTGTCTTTTAACATTAGTTATTTTCGAAAATGTTTAATTTGATTAAAAATAATGATTTTGATTTCTAGTAAACACCTTCTACTTTACCTGCCGAAATAAGTTATAAATAATATAGTGAATTTTTATCAGTAAATAATTACTTTCTAAATAAATCTTTAAAAAGTATAGGTAATTCTTTTGAACTCTTCTTCCCCAACTCACAGGAAATTTTAGCATAAAAGAAACCACGTATCTTTTTCCAACTACTTCAAATAAATTTACCTAACTAAGTTCGTACTGCTTCTCAAAGGTTTTTAGGCTACTCTCCGAGTGCAGAATATACACTGAAAAATATAACTTGCAAGACGATCATGCAAGAAGATTTGTGGACTTGATCTAGAATAAATAGTTCAATTGGCCGCTATCGCAAGTTCACAACCTCGCGCCACGTATTGTGTTTTTATAAATTTCATGTTTTCCTGTCCAGAGCTGATTTTTTAAAATTTCCTCACATTATTATAGGTTTTATACAAAACAAATCAATAATTATAATAATTTGTTCTACTACACTTCACGAGTTAAGATAGTCTCCAGCTAGTTGAAACGGTGAAAAAAAAAATAAATATGGCTATTTGGCTTATGAGTTCGGACGACTTTATAAAGCCAAAACCAAAATCATATGTCATGTTACGACATGGAACGGATAATGGAAGTTTTGTAAAGATTTTTAAAAAACATAACATCAACTATTTAGACATATATACAATATATCGTATTAAAAAAACCATTGAGACTATTTTACTAGAGTTTAAAAAACTTATCGAAGATTGCATTGAAATAGTAGAATTGAATAAGCGATAAGGATAATTGAGAATAGTAGTGTTGATATATACATACTACCATACAAAAAAGGTATGAAATAACCTGTCAGATAAATAAAATACCTCCTATACATTATCAATGGAAGTAATCATACTTAAGCTATAATCTTACTGAAAGTATAGTAATGAAATTAAGGTTATATATGTATTACAGTTATAATCGACACATCAACTTTAAAATGCTTATTTTTTAAATATACAACGTCATCTATGTTGTTTGCATTATATATGAGTATTAATGCATAACACTAAGTTATCACACCAATACAACACTTTTTTAGAATTTATATTTCTAACACGGAAGAAAGAAAAAGAAAAGCTTTCAACATATAAAAAATATTATAAATAGAAAATATCTTAATAAAAACTTATGCATTCAAACTACAAGTAAAATTTTCATTTTAAAAAATAAATCTTCTGAAATGACGTCAAACCAAGATGAGAATATATTAGTATTTTGGGGTGCCAGAAGTTGCTGAACAAGTACAAACTTGGAATTCGAGTCCACAACTGTCTATCCATGTGTGTGTTTTGTAGATGCCAATTTTCTTTATTTCTCTTCAGAGGTAGGTGTTTTAAGGTTTGCTTAAAAGCCACTAAGTTTCACACATATATGGCATTTGGTTGATGCACCCATTACCAAATTGACACCTCATGAAAATATCCTGAACTCTATTTAGAGAAAAAGAGGCGCATCTGGAAAACAATGAATATGAAAACATACACTGCGCTTAAATTAAACTAAGGCAATACGTAGACGTTCCGCTTATATTGGAATGCCTGCAGTATGTTTACGCAGAATAAGTCGGCTGTATAGCTCCATATTAACATTTAAGAGTGATACTAAGATGATAAAAGTGTCCTGGTTTAATGCTAAAAGTACCGGGCTATAGGTACTCTGCCTTGCTTGCAAGGTCGATCCGGCTCCGATAGACGGTATGGGTTTCGCCTGACAGCGGTATGAGTACCTAAGGGGAAAAGATTGTCTCAATTAAGACAGTCGCTGCACTGAGTAAAGAACTTCATTTCATATATTAAAATAGCCTTTAGAGTATAGCTAAAGAATCCTTAAATCGTAAAAGATCCTGTATAAATAAAGCGAGTATGAAATTGTATAAAATTTTTAAAAATAAAAAATGAATAATTTAAACAATTTAGTCATATTTTTTTTTATTTATTAGTATTACATTATTTATCCTTATCATTGTTTTTAATAAGATCTCCGTAGCATTTAACAAAATTTTCTTCACATTCTTTATTATTTAAAATTTATCCTCAATTCTAATTTTCATGTAGATAAAACAAATATTGTATTGTGAATTATTATAAAATCTTTTTAATTTAAGAATACACCAAATCTACCTTTTCTATTATACTCCTAACACGAGATTCCAAGCCGCTATCTCCCTTGTTTATACTTTCACTATTAATAGAAATCTCTACTTTTTCATTCCCATCCTCCACAATAATAAAACCATTTTCTTCTATAACAGATTCGAAATAATTTCTTAACACTTGAACTACAGCATCCTTCCAACTTAATCTGCTAAGTCGTACACTAGAAACTGTTTTCCCTATTCCTTTTACCATCCTATTAATAGTGTATGCTACTACATCATTTACATAAGACCCTTTCCACTCTATAATTAAATCAGACTCATGTAAATATACCCTTACACCACCTATAAATAAGCTTTCATTTTTGACTGTTAAATCCTCAAAAAATTCCATTAAAGTTTGTTTGACCAATGAAAATTTGGAATTAAAAGGAATTTTCTGTTTATGCATTATTGATAATTCGCGGATCTTTGATTCATTTAATTTTACATCTGACCGTCGAAAAATTTCTAATTCATCTTTTGAAGAAAATAAAATACCTTCTATGATCTCGCCCTCCTTCAGTTCACCACGCACACGAGCACTCTGCTCCTTGGCCATAGGAATCGATATTTCCTCTCCATTTTTAGGCGTATAAATACACATTTCTCTTCCTTGTTGTTCACAGCGATGATTAAGAGCATTTTTCAAACGTGTCATTTCACTATATTCGCCATGAACGAGAAAGAGGTGATCAGGCATGCACTCATCAATAAAAGCACTATTTTGTAGAAAATCCACATGGGCACTAAAAGAAACATATTCTACTGACATGTTAAGTTTCAATTTTCTTCCATTAAGAGCTTCAATCTCGCGGGGCTCACTCAAAATTTCCTTTGCCAAAGTCCCATTAACACAGTAACCAGCAAGTACAACTCCGTTAGAAGAATTTTCACACCAAAGTTCGAATAATTCCCGTGATAGTCCACTCTGGAGCATACCTGGACTCGCCATCATTACACAAGCTCCTTTATCTTCATAATGTTCCATTCCTTTTAAATTTTGAATATGTTTAAAAACAAATGGATTTCTTATCAGACTCATCTTTTTTATTCTATCATTCATAGTATTTACATATGTTTGATAAACTCCCATACACCGCTTTGCCAATGCAGAAGCATAATAAATAGGAACTTGCTGTAATTCAGGGTGTGATTCCCAATACTCTTCTAAAATTAAAAGTAGCTCCTGAGCTCTACCTAAGGCAAAGACAGGAAGAAGACAACGTCCCCCTCTCCGAACGATTTCATGAACTGTGCTAGTAAAGCGATGCTCTCTTTCTGCCCTGGGAAGATGACATTGAACGCCATAAGTAGATTCTGCTATCAGTATATCAAGCTTGCCACCTGGTGACTCTGCTGCTCGAAGGTGTCTATCTTCTTCACGGGAATAATCTCCTGTGTAAAGTAATCTAGCTCTTCCCACCTCAATCAGAAACATTGCTGCTCCTAATACATGTCCGGCATTAAGTGGAGTAACTTTGCATCCACGTACATTTACTTGTTGATGATAATCTATAGCAATTATGCGTTCATAACATCTCTTTAAATCAGTTTCCGTGTAAAAATCAGTGTCAGATGAAGCATTGATAATTCTAATATAATCATTAAGTAGCCACCGTAGAATGGCTTTAGTAGGATGCGTCATATAAACCTTTCCTCGAAAGGCTGTTTTCTCAGTTAGAAATGGAAGAGCACCGGCGTGATCTAAGTGGAAGTGGGTGATAAACACAGCATCAAGAGTAGAAAGATCTACTAGATCAAGAAAAGGAAGAGATGCTGTACCAGTATACGCGGGATGAACCCCGCAATCAAACATCAATGTTCTGTCTTTATGTTTCAATAATATACACGATCTTCCTACTTCGTTTCCTGCACCCAGAGGAATGATTTGTATCGTATCATTGTGGAGCATTAATTATGCGAGGGATAAAATAAAATATAATTAATTGAAAATACTTGGTCCGAAAAGACATTAAACTAGAACGCGAACTTATTAGTACTTTTAAAAATCAGAGAAGCTGTTGAATAACTGCAAAGCTGGAATTCGAGTCAAAAACTGTCGCTCCATACGTGTGTTTTGTAGATGGCCAACTTACCAATTTTCTTCATTCCTCTTCACAGGTGAGAGTTTTAAAGAATAGTTCAAAATCCATCAAATTTCACACACATATTACAGCACTCATTGCCAAATTGACAACTCACGAAAATATCCTGAGCTTGATCTAGAGCAAAGGAAGCGCAGTTGGAAAAACAATGAATACTAAAATATAAAAACAAACCCTGCGCCTAGATCAAACCAAGGCAACACGCAGACGTTCCGCTTATATTGGAATGTCTGCAGTAGAGGTATTCCGGGTAATCTAACCCTACGGCTCCATATGCATGCTTACAAGTGTCAATAGGATGATAAAAGTGCTCTGGTTTGATGTCAAAAGTACCGGGCAGCAGGTATTCTACCTTACAAAGTCGATCCGGCTCCGATATATGGCACGGGCTTAGACTAACAGCGGTATGGGTATTTAAAGGGAAAAGGTATTTTCAATCGAGACAGTCACTGCACTGAGCCAAGAACTTTACAGGTTATTCTATCTATAAGAATAAACTCTAGAATATATCTAGGGAATTTTAAATCATGAATGATCTTGTTTAAATAAAACATGATTATTTTTTTAATTTAAAATATTAAAGTAACATGAGCCTCCCTTTAAAAAGGTGATAAATTTATGAATAGACTCATTATATTTATGAGATATAGTGATGCTTAAACATTATGGGATTTATTTAAATAATATTTTAAACTGAGACATTTATTAATTTATTTTTAATTTGAAACAATTTTTATTTATTCATTGCTTTCTTTAAATATGCCAAACAACATTTTCTTAAGTTCAAAAAGTATTTTTTATATCTAATTGATATGATCTTATTGCTGTAACTGATGGTATTTATGATCTGTAGACCATTTTTATATAAATTATATTCAATTTTTTTTACTTAGTATTAACTTTCGTATTTAAAGAGCTAATTATCTCAAACATCTTTTTATAATATCCATTTTACCGAAATAATATACTTTATCATTAAATACTAATTGACCAGTTATTGTAGATATAATTTAACCCAGATCCAAAACCTTTACCGTCATTATAATGCACTATAAAAAATAATAAACTATGAGACTTAGGAAATCGTGGAATGAACAAACAAGTAAAGTTTATTAATTAGACTTTTTATTTCTTTTTAATATTGTATTTGTGAAAATAAAACTTGTATATATAAAAGCTAGCATGATATATATCGGCAGTAATCAATAAAATTTATTTATTAATCAATCGTTAAGTATAATAAGTACTTTTTATTTTAGTATATATTTATTTTATTTGATCAATTCATCTATTTCTCATATTTAATTTACACTATAGTATAATACTATTTGTAAAATAACAAAATAAAAATAATTTATGTTTGCATGCTATCTGTATTAACAACCATATTGGCAAATCTTAATATCCCAAAATAGTTAATAAATCGTAAATTTTTAAATATAACTCATTGTTAAATATTGCAACGATTTTCTTAATTTTATTAGGGAAACGAAAAAAATTTACTACTTGATGTTATTTAGTAAAACCTTGTAAGTATAAGAAATAATAGCCATCAAAGCAATAATTATAATTTTTAATCTAAGAATTTAATTATCTAGAAAAGGATATATAATAATGATTGTATTATAGGCGGTTTTTAATCTGTTAGCAATGGTAAAATCAAAACTATCTGTTTAAACACTAGCTCAATATATTTTATTGAAATCAGAAGTACACTTATTTCTTATACAAACACAATCATTGTATTTATTGTTTATTATTGCTGGCAATTCAATACATTTAGAATATTAAAATAATATTTTTTATTTAATATTCAGAAAAATGCTTTGTAGTTTTTATATTATACTCCAATATAGTTTATATTTCTGCAAAATATAGAAAAAGTATGCAAAGCGAATTTATAATAAAAGAGACGATAGAGGTAAATGTCGAAACATTTAAGATAAAAGCAAGTCTTGCCATTTATCACGGGATATAAAAAATAATCAAAACCAATTCTTAAATTATATAAATTAACATTTATAGTATATGAAGTACAAAAATAAGTGTTACTATGGTAAAATATTTATTATAAATATTCCATCATTGAATAATTTATCAGCTACTCTTTAGAAACAGTTTTTATATATAAAATAGTCTATAAGGTTCTTAATCCGATTCATAAATTAAGCATTTTAAATACTTATGATAGAGTAAGCAAAGCTTATATCATAATCAGTATTAACTTTATAAACAAGGCATGACAGATATAACCTCATACCTTTGGCATCAAACTAAAATATTTATGTCATCCTAGTGTTAACAACATTGTGGCACCGAAAAATTAAAGTATTCAAAGCTTCTATTATTTCAAATTATTCAATTATAAGTGGAACGCTATATATTAACTCAGCTTGATTTAGATCCGTATCTTTTTTACATAACCTATTCTTTGGTTCTCACAAGATGCACCCCATTAATCATAAATAATGTTCAAGAAATTTTTCTGAGTTGTCAATTTAGCGATGAGAGCATTAATACAATGCTATATATGCGCTAAACTCAACGTATTTTTAACGCCATTTAAAATTATAACCTTTGGGGAGGAAAATTGGGTAATTTGGCATGTATAAAACATATAAAAAGTAAAAGATTGTTTTGAATTTAAATACCATTTGTAAATTTGTTTAATAAATCATGACATCCAAAGCTAGTAATGAGTTCTTATTCTAGTTAACTTTATTTCGGACGATGTGCTTTGTTGCACTACTTAATAATATAAAAAAAAAAGTTAATTTCATATTGTTACTGCAATCATAAATCTTTTTATTTAAAGAGTTAGTGATAATGTATCGTTTGGATAGCAATCCTATGATATTATTTTATGGTTCAAATTTATTACTTTTAATTAATAACTCATCTTTTTATACGATATATTGGCATTGCAAACAGAAAAATTTTAATAACACTAAATATTGCAATAATTGTTTTTATTTTCAATGTGCAATAATTCTTCACTCAAATTTTATTTTAATATATTAAACTTTGTAAATTTTTTCAGAATGATAGAATCATATTCAAAAATAACATTAATATTATTTATATTTTTTTTTCTTGGTTATTTTTTCTTTAACCTCATACAAAAAATATTCATCTCTTTCTGTTTCATAAATCAATTTGTCATATCCTTCCTCTTTAAAGCGTATTGCTCTTCCCGAGCAGTGAAATAACTTTGAATGCTTGGCATAACATAGCTGAGAGCATAATTTTGTAAGGCATCTTGGGCATGTATAATTTGATGGTCGTTTACAAAATGTGCATTCCTTCATCAATGGGTAGAAGTAAATTCACAAGTTTTATATTGAATCTAATTTCTAAACATTACTATTGGATTATTCCAGATAAGAATTATCCAAAATTTCACGCTAATGGTTTATTGGTTCTTTGATTTAATTTTAAATATTTTTAATATTATAATCCAGAATAGTTTGTGTGATATTTGAGGAATATTATAATAATTTATTTAAGATGGAAAAAATAAGTAAACGGTAATAAATGTATAATTTAAATATTATATTTTTTATTTTAATATTTTGTGAAAGTATGTTCTATGAATGATATATAATTATATTTTATTAAATCGATATAGTGCTTTGTTCCTTTAGTCATATTTTTATTGAAATTTATAAATTTTTAAGTTGATTTTAAATTTTATACGAATTTGATAGATTACCCATGGCCAAAATTTACACTGTTATGAGTGGAAAGGGCGGCGTAGGAAAATCATCAATAAGTATTATGGTTGCGACTATTTTATCACAGGCACATCGTGTTCTTCTTTTAGATTTTGATGTAGCAGCACCAAGCGTTTCTTGTGGTTTTAAGATTACAGGAAAAGTAATACAAGGGGAAACTGGGTTAATACCAATTAGAGTAACACCTTATTTATATGTACTTAGTATGGCATTAATGACAAATCCTGAAGATGCTATTATTTGGCGTGCTCCTAAGAAAATAATAACCGCTTCGTTGTTTTTTGACGCTATCCGTCATGATAACTATGATTATGTGGTAATAGATACGCCACCTGGAATAACAGAGCTTCATGAATTTATAGCAGACAAAAAGGAGGAAATAGAAGCTTTAATCGTGACTACACCCCAAAACATAGCATTGAGCGATACCTTATCAAGTATTGAATTTTGCAAATCCAGAAATATTAAAATTAAATGGCTAGTTGAAAATATGTCGGGTTTCACTTGCGAAAACTGTGGAGTAAGACAAAATATATTTGCTAGTAAAGGTGGTGAGATTCTTGCAAAGGAAATGGGTGTAATTTATATCGGGGCAATACCCATTGAACCTATGCTAGGTAAATATATTGATGATGGAATTTTTCTTGATCATTTCAAATCTTTAAAAGCTTATGAAATTTTAAAAGATAATGTTTTTTAAAAATATAATAAAATATAATTTATTAAAATCTTCATTTTGTTATTATTGTATTAACATCCAGTTATCATTATTAGTTTTATTGATAACAATTTTACTTTACTAAATATTTTTAATATATGGAAAAATGTTATCAGTAAAATAATAAATTTAATACAAATCTTTTTATATCTGAATTTTAAAAAAATAAACCAAAACACAACGTTTTAAAAATATGCTGGGAATCATATGTCCGCTTTAAGAACTCATTTATTGCAATTATAATTAAATACTTCATTTTCAATGGAAATATGAGCATAGGGCATAGTTGTTGATTTTTTACAGAAGGCTAGTAAATTAAAATATGCAATTAATCTTGCGATAACTCACAAGTAAGTTAAAATATAATATTTTATGAGGATATGCACATATGAAATATATTTACAAGAAATCATACTTGAGAAGATTGCATCTGACAAATAAATGTAAGGAGATATTTATAAAGATGCATACATAGACATGATATAATAACTAGTATAATATTGTATAAACATTTTCAAAACATCTACTGAACATAAATGACAAAATTATATAATCACGTAAAAAAGGAAGATGGCGATATAACATATGAAATTAGTAACGAATAAAATATTTTTCAGATAAAGCTTATGGTATTTTAGTTGATTATTGGTTTGCAATCTTTTTATCAAAAGGTATCTTTATAAATGCAATCTATGAATTTTTTTCCTCTATCTTAATATTCCTAACCCTAATGTAATGAAAGAAATTGTGATTTTATTTTTATTTATGTAAAGTTTATTTTTTTACTTGTTTTGTTTCCTTTCTTTCTATACGTGGTGAACATCTGTCAGCAATATTATCCCATGAACTCTATATCATTTCTTCGTTTCTGCAGTTTGTTTCCATGCTATCGTCAATGCTTCGCCTTATACTTTAATGAAATGGTTTCTAGAGTTTTCTTTAATACGATGAATTATTTATGGCTCGATGGGTTGGTGTAATGTTAATTCTATTAAGTAACTTTTATGAAACATCGTCACAATCCCATATCAGCTCATAAAATAAAGTATTTTTTATTTTTGGCTTTTTAAAATAACCCAAGCTCATTATCCAATAATTATATGTTTTTTCTCCGTCTCAGCTGACTATAGATTAACCGATATTTATAATGAATAACAAATAAATAAAAATTTTTAGTTTTAAGTATAAACATGTCAACAATTTCTAAGTTAAGTATAATTTTGTTGTAGTTCAATCTATTTGAAGTTAAAACTGATATAAAATAGGTTGGCCTATATCGATTAAGTCTCGAATATTTTTTTATTCAAATTCGTTTAAATATTATAGAGTAAACTATTTAAAATACTACTTAACCAGAATGATTATTATGTTGTTATATATTTCATTTCATTAAATTGCTTCTGCAAATCTCTCCATAATATCTTCTATTCGATCTCTTACGTTCATATCATCCCTATACTTCTTCTGTATTTAAGTGATATATTTTCGAGTGTTTTCTTCGGTACCGTCGATTAGATGTACGCCTCTATCATAGGAGTCATATTGTTTCTTTAAAATATTTTCTGTGATACTCAGATATAAAGTTATCCTATGTCATAACATATGGTATATTTTGATCCTTACCTTTTATAAAATGCCTAATTCATTTGTCAAAAAGCTATATTTCCTCTTCTTGCATGTTTCAAAAATCTAAAGAATTTCTTGACTTTTTATAATCATTTCAACCAAAATTATTTCATTCTTACACTTATCGTAAATAAATATATCTTGTCTGTTATTTTTAATTAGGATATCAGTTCTTATTATTATACCGAATAAATTTCAGATTTTACGTTTTCCATAAGCATTGGATCGAGTGCAATCGCAGTTTTTTTTTTAAAGACATACATATTCGCAAGTAGAAGGTGAATACACCTAAACACCTCATTATACCTTTGCGTATAGTCATGGTCAAGAATTTGATCACAGCTTGTTGCCAGACATCGATCTATTTTTTGGCTTTACCACAATGCTGGCATTGTAAAGCATCGTCTCTCTAAAAAAACGTTTCTATCTTGGATATTGTAATTAATGCCTTCAACACAAGGAGCAATATTCCCATATTTCAAACAAATAGAAAAGTCTTTTAAACTAACAAACTCATTTGAGCGGGCTCTATATAACTTTTCGTGAAATTTTTTCTTATTAATTTCGTCATAAAGAAGCCTACGCTGAGCATTTAAAAGACTTTTGACAGAAACGTCTGTCAGAGAGTATTTTAACCTATGGCGTTGGTATACAAGAGAAAAACGAGTCTTATTTTGTCTTTCGACTTTCAGAATCGCCGCTCGTTCTGAGACAATATTTTTATATTTTTTTAGCATGTAAAGTAATTAAAGAAGCATATACTCACTTTTCGTCTCCACAGAATGGATACCTCTTTCCATTTCTGTTCGGAAAGCTATATCCTCTCTTTACAGCCAATGTTTAATGAGAGCTTGGCATATTTCATGATCGAGCTTTAAAAAGTCAATTTTTACAGTTTTTTTCTTTATTTAAACGAAATTTTTCACGATTTATAATTCCTTGGCTATACTCTAGAGGCTCTTTTTATATATGGAATAATCTGTGAGGTTCTTGACCCAGTGCAGCAACTATCTCAATTGAGACAATCTTTTCCTTTTAAGTACTCATACCGCTGTTAGTAGAAGCCCATACCGTCTATCGGAGCCGGATCGACCTTGCAAACAAGGCAGGGTACCTGTAGCCCGGTACTTTTGGCATCAAACCAGGGCACTTTTATCATCCTAGTGTCACTCGTAAGCGTCCATATCAAGCCGTGCAGCTGACATATCTGGATCCCCCCTACTGCAGACATTCCAATAGAAGAGGAACGTCTGTGTGCTGCCTTGGTTTAATCTAGGCGCGGGGTCTGTTTTTATATTTCTATATTCATTGTTTTTCCAAATGCGCCTCCCTTGCTCTAGATAGAACTCAAAATATTTTTTTTGAGTTGTCAATTTGTTAATGGGTGCATCAACTAAATGCTATATATGTGTTAACCTTAATGACTTTTAAACTAACCTATAAAACTCCTACCTCTAAAGAGGAATGAAGAAAATTGGTAAGTTGGCCATCTACAAAACACGCACATGGATAGACAGTTTTGAACTCGAATTCTAAGTTTGCAATTGCACAGTAGCTTTTGATATTTAAAACTACTGATAAAATTTCGTGCTAGTTTAAGGTTGTTTGGGATGATTATTATTACAGTTTTTCATTTATAAGATAAGGGTTAGTGTTATGTTATTCTTTGTCTTTCTTTTCGATGGCCTGCAGTTGGTATCCAGTGGCACTTGCTTCTCCGAATCTTTTCACAGCATCTTCTACTCAATCTCTTACGTCTATGTCATCCTCAATGCTTCTTCTGTACTCAAGTGATATAATTTCAAGCGTTTTCTTCAGTACCGTCGATTGGATGTATGCCTCTATCGTAGGAGTTATATTTAATTCTTTTAGATAATTCCTGTGATACTTGGTTACCACACCATCCCATGTCAAAACATACGGTATTATTTTAATCTTTGTTTTGTATAGCAAGCCTAATTCATTCGCCAATAAGTCGTGTTTCTTCATCTTCTTTTCTGTTTCAACAATCTGGAGATTATCTTGGCTTATTATACCAACTTGAACTAATATAATTTCATTCTTCTTCTTATCGTAAATAAATATATCTGGTCTATAATTTGTTATTAGAATATCAGTCCTTATCCTTGTATCGACTGAATTTCGGCTCTTTCATTTTCCATGACCTCCTGGACTGAATGAGATCGTAGGTTTTTTGTTTTTTTTAAAGCCATACATATTCGCAGGTAGAAGGTGAATACACCTAAGCACCTCATTATTTCTACACGTGTAGTTATTACCAATTTCGAAAACAACATGTTGTTAGATAATCGATCGTCTTTTTAGCTTTATCGCAATGTTGGCATTGTAAAATACCATCCCTCTAAAAAGCGTATCTGTCTTGAATATAACAATAAATCGCTTTAAAACGGACATTAATGTTTCTGTTTTTTATCCAAGCAGAATAATTTTTTAAACTAACTATATCATTTGAGCAAGCCCTAGATAAACTTTAATACTATCTTTTTTTATTAATTACATTATAAAGGGGCATGCGCTGAACATATAAAAGACTCTTAGCAGAAACGTTTGTCAGAGAGTATTTCACATTGAAATATTAGTATATTAGATATAGATGAGTCTTGTTTTACCCTTCAACTTTCAGGTTTGCTGTTCATCTTGATAAAATGTTTTTATATCTTCTCGCCGTGTCCAATAACTTGAAAAAGTATATGCACATTTATAATTTTTAAAAAAATAATGACTTCTTCCCATTTCTTTTAGAATTAGATGTAACCTCTTTTTACATTTCGAGTTTAAGTGTACTTTATGTTTGATAAGAGCTTGGCATATGTCATGATCAAGCATTAAGAAGTCAGCAGGTTCAAGGTGTTGTAGCCCAAATTAAATATTGAAAAACGAAATAGCATGCTCATTTATTGCTTTGCCGAAATTATTTAAAATAAGATAAAATTACACTGTTTATTTACTCTTGCCAGTAACCCACATCTTATTTTTTCAAATAATTCTTGCATAATAATGCTTTTATAATCCCAAATTATACTTGAGTATATCCCAATGCTATCAAGGAGAGTAGTGGCGTTTTCGCATTGAGACTCATTCGTAGCAGATTTCTTTCGGTTAATCTAAAACTCTATGGTATTGAGGAAACAACCGAGTTTCTTTCACCATGCTATCAGTTGCCAAGAGTTTATGGTTATTTATAAATAATAAGTGATTGTTAGCATGCAAAATTCCTTTTGTATATACTGACATTTTAGTGTATCTTTCATTAAGCCTTCGGCTCAATGGATCAATACATATGGCGAAAAGAAAAAGTTCAAGGCTATCTCCTTAAAGTTTCCTCTCTTCACCCTTTTATTGATTATCCTTTCTACACTAGTTCTTACATCTACGATCCATCTAAATGTTATATCTTTAACAAAGCTCGTTTTTCATTTGAGAAAACTGATTTATGTATACACTCTATTAGGTATTTATATTTGATGGAATAAAAAGCGTTTTTCACATCGATCTATGTTGACTTCAACAAGTGATTCTGCTCGTTAGCTCTTCATATTCTCTGTACAGTACATAACTGCTTATCCGCAAGCAAACTTCGACCTCTACATAACTTAAGTTACATATTTTGTTGTGAGCTTGTAGAGGTTAGACATGCAGTTTATAGGCCTGAAATATGATCTTTTATTTGGATTGATTTTGCGTATGAGATATATTATATCCTAGTAAAACCGGCATGCTTGCGCTCTTCCATCTAAACATATATCCTTTATTATATTTTAAAAGTGTTTATGCACTGAGGATATATGCTTTATAAAAAAAATTAAAGATACCATAAATGCCAGCTGCCTTCCAATTAGGCAAGCACTTTATAATATCTTCAAATTCTTTAAAGGTATGGAAAGTGGTATATTCGGTAAAATTGGTGAGATATTCTACCAGATACTTGCCGTATCTATTACTAGTCTTATTTGTAGTTTCCCACATTTTAGACCAATACTCCCTTATCTCACCAATATCCACCTGGTGCTCTGGTTAGTCTACACCAGACAGCTTCAAGTATAAATTACTCTTATACAATTTGAAGCATTGGTTTTCATGACTACACTCTTTGCTTTTAATATGCATTTCGAGCTTTTTCTCGTATATACTAGCAAAATCTTTTAATGATACCATTAACTGTATTATATCAATAGTTTTTTTAATGTTATGTTTAACCTCATCATAATTTGTTTAGTTACTTTAATCATAACGCTGAAAACTTATTATTTTCCTTTGCCTTTGCTAATAACTGAAATGAGTTATTCAAGCAAAAATTTGATTTTCAATGCTCTGCTTCCAATTTGATGTAAGCATAGGCTTAAGCGAAGCTTTCTGGTAACACCACTGGATTGTATGGAAAAATATAGCAACT
This sequence comes from Astathelohania contejeani, assembly GCA_014805555.1. Taxonomy (NCBI): domain Eukaryota; kingdom Fungi; phylum Microsporidia; family Astathelohaniidae; genus Astathelohania; species Astathelohania contejeani. The sequence continues at coordinate 25,405 of SBIQ01000046.1, read as the reverse complement.
TCGCAAATGGTTTTTGGAGGGTTATAACCATGTATTCACCTGTGATTTGGTTTATAGAAAAAAGTAATTCTTTATATACCTTTATTTCTGGCACCTTCAGCGTCCTTTGGAATTCAGTTAAGCTTGCATTCATTTTTATTTGGTTATGGAATAAAATTTTAAATTCCTGATGTACACTTGCGGCTTTAATTGCAGAAGTAGGTGATAAAGAATTTAATAATTTAATTTTTTTGGTTTGTGAGTAGTCGCTTTCTAGAGAGTCTCTTTTAATTGTATGAGCCCGTCCTTTTAAACTCATCCTCACAGGAGAATTTTTCACAGAAGAAATCACGAGCCTTCTTCCACCCACCACGAGGCATTCTACCTAACTGAGTCCGTACTGCTTTTGAGAGGTCTCTAGGCCACTCCTCGAGTGCAGAATCTACACTGACGAAAATAGATCGTAAAACGATCATGCAAGAAGATGGTTGAACTTCTTTAGGGGAAATTATTTCTATATCTGCCATCACAGGCACAGTATCTTCTGCCACGTGCTCTGTTTTATAAGATTTTTCGTTTTTGCATCCAAAGCTCGATTTTTTTATACACCCTTCCATTTATAAAATAACATTAAATTTAAAATAAACAATTTCACTGGTGTCATTTCTGTATAATATTTTGGAAATCAAAATTCAAAAAGACCAAGATAAATTTTTTAATATGCAACGATACATACGATGAGATACCAATTTTTTGTTTTTTGCGTGTAAATTGTTTTATTTTAAAGATCTATAAAGTTTTTTCATGAATTTAGCATCTATGTTGGTTATTATAGCCCAAGAAAATCAAATACATATCTTTTACTGGTCACTATAAATTATTATTTTTAAATATCCAATATTTTATTAAATGTTCAAGAGTATTCCTTTTATCAATATTTCTTTTGAAAAATCCGCTCGTTCTACTTTTAAATGAATTTAAACAATAATTCCAACTATATAAAACAATTCCTTTCATGTTTTAGTAATAAGTACTTCGTTACTCTCTACTTTCTAGATATATCCCGAAATTTCATTAATTTTTACATGTATTGATAAAGAGATAAATAGATTTGTATTGATATTTTTAGGTATTAAAATTTGCTTACCTAATTTCAAAGCATTTGTTAAGTAAAAATGACTAAAAAATTTTGTATATTCTTTTTAATATATCATTTAGTTTAATACGCAAATGTCAAAACGACGTATAACTTTGCATCTTTATTTTACAATTTATGATATAAATAAAATTCATTTTATGTTTTCATTATATATATAATTTGCGTGTTCCGTTCATAAACCTACCACCTAAATTTTTATTTTAGTAAAAAGTGCATCATTTCAAAAAAACATGCCAATTGTATATTGAGTATATTCTAAAAAATAGATCAGAATAAAAAAAACCTACTTAAGTTTTAAATGTAAAAAACTGTTCATAAATACCCACTTAATTTTAATTTGAGTACTCATATTTTTTTGTATTAAAAATATCAATTTCTATTTATTATTCATTTGCAATATAAGTTTTACAGAAAGCATTTAAAAAGACTTTGATGATCTTTATGATGTTTTTTTAATAAAAAAAATATCATGAATCTATAATTCACTGAAACAGCTTATATATTTAAAATATATTTTTTTTAATTTGATACAGCCTTTATTAATTATATTTTCTACTTTATGATTCAAAGTGACATTACAGTTTTTCTTATTTAATTTTATTTCAGATTTAAAATATATTTATGCCATATAGTTTTACCGTATGCTACTACAACCAATTATGTTTTTTTAACATATACAGTTATTATATTACAGTTCTATCTATTTCTTCATTCTCATATATATATCCTTGCGATCAGCTTTTAGATACACAATCATCTTGTGCATGTTTTTACATTGATAACTTATAAAATACCGACATAAAATAAAAAATATTTCCACTTAAACGATTTTCCACAACAATTATTTATATATTTATTTTAGCAGTTTTATAAATAAAATCTCGCATTTAAGCTCAATTATAGTTTTTTTATTTTAAAAATATATTTAACAATCATTAAGCTATAAACTTAGATCACTACTTATAATAAAACTGTTGCAAAATAAATATTTAAATTAAATGAAAAAGATCATAACTTTCATAATAAAAAGTAAATAAACATTTAAATTAAATGATATAAACGTAATACGCGAATATATTTTAAACATGAAGCATCGTATTGATTAGAAGATGTCGAATATTTTACATGATATTTCTAAACGAAAAGATGCAATAAATATCATGTGGTTTTATTCAAAAGTGAAATATTCACGAATTTAAAGCTTTTATTGTTTTAGATTTCAAATATTATGATTAAAGAAATACAGTATGAGTAAGACTTAAAATTTAATGTTAATTTTTATCATTAAACACATTTTTAAAAGAGCCGGTGTCATATAGTATAGTAATTTATAAAAAAATTGTCTGTAAAAAAGTTAAATGGAGAAACTGATAAGTTTTTGTATGCTAAAGTGAAAATTTAATAATAAGGACTATCAAATGCCGACTGATTGTGAAATTAAATAATTATTCATCATAAAAGTAAAAGAGAAAACATAAAAATATGAATTACGTATATGTTTGCCTTATAATTTGTTCATTATAATAATTTGCCATTTCGCGGACTGACTAAACAATAGATCTAAACACAAAACATTAAATACATATAGAAACTAATTAGGTTCTTAATTAAAAGTAAAGAAAAGCCGAAAAAACATTAAATATATTTATAAATATAAGCATAATAAACGATTAAAGAACACTTATAATTTTTTTAATAAATATTTATATTTGGCTATTTATGATGTATTTATTCAATAAACTATTCCTTATGCTTATCAAATATGCTGTTTAAAAATATACGAAATAAAACTATTTAATTAATTATCTGTTTAAATTCAGTTATTATTATGACATATTTTTATTATCTATTATACTGAAATTATAATACTTAGAATATAATAATTATAACAACATTTTATTTTATTTTTGCGTTCTCAGCCTTTAAGTTTTCTAAATGCATTTCGAAAATAATGGAAACAATAAAAGCAAAGTTTATCCAGTTAACAAAGTTCGGGTTTCCAGAACCATGTCGCCTAAATAAATATTCAATATATTGTGCAGATATCACCAATGAAAATAAAATTTCCTTCACACGCGAACCACCTCGAATAAAATAAAAAAATAAAAAATTTTTTGTATTTGATGGCTTAAAGAAATTAATTAAAAAAAGTTGGGCAGTGGGATCTGTAATAAACGAAAATATATATAGGAATGTAAAGAAAAAAATATTATATAAATAGAAGGAATATTGTTTAAACATATTAAGATGAAAAAACCATACGGAGTTAAAATTAGGGATATGGGATATCCTATATGATTCAAGATATTGGCTCTTTAAAATATTGTAAAAAGGAAATAAAAAAAAGGCAAACGGAAGAAAAAATCTAGGATCACTGAGAAGAGGTAAATAATAAATATTCATGAATGGTAGTAATAATCGAGACAATATATTTAATCGATGATTTGTAAAAATGAGTGCAAGAAGAAGATTTTCTATAGATACTAAATCAGATGGAAGAAATGTACTGAAAATGAAATATTTAGTGTTCTTGAGTATATAGGATGTTAGAAAATCTATTAATATTATAAAAACAGCAAAGATAGATTCGGGTATCATTCTATAAATAAACATGTTTAGATTGGGATACATCGGTGTATCAGAAAATATGCTACGATAAATCAATTCAAATGCTTTATTTGAATCATATACATTTGAAAATATTTTTTGGGGAAAATTGCTCAACCGTATTACAATTATAGGAATTAATAATCCAATTATCTTGAGATTTTTGCTTTTCAAATCTAAATGAATCATATAAGGGATAAAATATTATTAATTGAAATATTTTAATTTTAAATTCAATAATAATGACATTGGTATAAAATTTGTTAACATATCAAGTTGAACTCTAAATAGTCAAATACAATTAATAAATTTTCAATATCATTTTAATTTTATTTCTTTTTATTATTTTAAACCCTAAAAAATTTTGGATTTGTTAAATTCACTTGAATCTATTCAACAGTTCAATTATTTTTAGATCCCTTTTTACAGCACTCGATGATCCTTCTTTATATGTAAATTTAAATTTTTTACTTTTTATACTTCTAAACCCTTGTACTTTGACGATCCATTCATCATCAAATAACTCTTTTCCATAGTATTTGATTACATCTTTTAAATAATTTACTGTCTCTTCGTGTATTTTTATTTTTGTTATTTGCTTTAAAAAAGGTCTTATTTCGGTATAATAAACATACGGACTGAATCTTGTTTGTATTCGCTTATCAATGCTAAGCGGCTTTAATAATTCTAAATTTTCAAAATCATTTCGTCGACAATGTTTATTGTATTTATCCATACATAGAAATTCGTACTCGGCTGGTAAATATTCGTGATAAAAATTAGCATCACTAATTTCGTTAACATTTGCTAAACTTATATTTTTAAGATACGATTCAAAACATAGCTTGTGCACCATTGGCGAATATAAAATAGAAAGATAATCAAAATAGCTAATATTTGTTGGTGTTGTCACTTTAAGATTGCTTTTAAATACTTTAATTGCAACCGAAAAGCTATTTGGGATCATAACGTAATTTTTATTCGGTGGTAGTTTTAATTGTAACGTATTTATTATACTTCGAAAATCATAATTACTTTCTTTTATCAAATTATCGAGTTTTAAATTATCGATTTTTATATTTTCTTTTTCAAGGATGGGTTTAAGACCAAAGCGAACGTTATTAAGTGACGGTTTTTTTATATTAAAGATTTTTATGTTTTTAGATGAAAAATTGTAAAACCCATTAGATGTAAAAATAATTGGAAAAGTTAATCTGCTAGATTCCTTTACTAATTGGTTAATAAAATTGACATCGCTACTAATTCCATCGATCTCATCTATAAGCACAAGATTCTTTTTATTATGAAGTGATATTTGTCCAGAACTACTCATAATTTCTTTAATAATTTTATGATTACGTTCAATACTTGCATTATACTCGACTACATTATAACCTAGCATATTAGCCATAATATGGACTAGAGAAGTTTTACCTACACCTGTAGGTCCTGTTAATAGAATAGAATAGTCTCCAGGCTTCCACATAGATAGCCATCTCACTATTTCAATATGAATATTATCCTCAAATACTAAGTCAGTAAATTTTTTTGGTCTATGGCGTTCTGACCATATCTGATGTGTCATGGGCATTTACGATATTCGAATATTTATTACATATATATGATTTATATCAATGATTAATTGAAATTTAAGGCGCTGTGGCGGAGTGGTTAACGCGACGGACTGCTAATCCGTGCCCTTTGGGCTCACGAGTTCGAATCTCGTCGGCGTCGTTTTTTGAAGTAATTTATATATTGCAATATTTTTGTTCTTCGAAATTAAAATCATGTAAAAAATGATTATAGAATATTCAATAAAATTAATTCTTACTATTTTTACTATTAAAACATAAAGCCAAATGAAATTAATTTGTCATATAAATCTTCAAGGGGAGCGAACTGTTCGATAGATCAGCATATAATTATGTATCATTTATCAATTTCATATAAAACATTTAGACAACGAAAAAAGATATTTAATAATTCAATTAAATTCAAAATCATATAAAATTTATTTATGGCTGACATTAATAATTTAATTGAAGCATTATTGCCGAGTAACTATTTGTCTCTCTTTTTCATTATTTGTGGTTGGTATCCAGCAATACGTTTTTTTCCAATAATTTCACAACTTCTTCTGCCATGCCTCTTTCACTATTATCATTCTTTATATTTCTTCTTTACTTTATTAATGTTATTTAAAATGTTTTTTGCACTATCAGTTATCTATATACCATCGTCTGATGTTTACATTTAGTTCTTATAAATAGCATAAATGATATTTAGGAATTATCCGTTCAATGCTATGGCATATATAAATATTTTTGTTTTTAATTTGTAATTTAAGGCTAATATTAGTAATATTAAATTACTTTTTATTTAAACGGTACGTGCTGTTTTATTTGTTTATTATGGCCTGTGATTGGCATCCAGTTGCACTCGCTTCTCCAAATCTTTTCTACTCGATCTCTTACGTCTATATCATCCCCAATGTTTCTTCTGTAATCAAGTGATATGATTTCAAGCGTCTTTTTTAGTACCATCGATCGGATATATGCTTCTATCGTAAAGGTTATATTTAATTCTTTTAAATAATTTCTGTGATACTTGGTTACCACACCGCCTTATGTCATAACATAAGGTATTATTTTAGTCTTTACCTTGTATAGCAAACCTAATTATCTCGCCAATAAATCATATTATCTCTTCTTCTTTGTTTCAACAATTTGGAAATTATCTTGGCTCGTTATACCGACTTCAACTAATATAATTTCATTCTATCTCTTATCGTAAATAAGTATATATGGTCTATTATTTTTACTAGGGTATAGTCCTTATCCTTGTATTAACCGGAATTTCGGCTCTTTCGTTTTACATGACCTCCTAAATTGAGTGATTAGTAATATTATAAATTTAAATATTTTTAATGTTTGATGTTTCGTCCAAAACGACGTTAAACTAGGACAAGAATCTACTAGTAGTTTTAGATGTTGAAAGCTGCTGGACAAGTACAAATTGGAAGTCTATTCTAAAACTTTCTTTCTTTGTGTGCGTTGACAGCCAATTAACCAATTTTCTTCATTCCTTCTCAGAAGTGAAAGTTTTAGAGTTTAGATAAAAAGTCAATAAGTTTCACATATATATAGATTTTGGTTAATTACCAATTGAAAACTCAAGCAAACATCTTAAGCTTTTCTAAATTTAAGGAGTGCATTTGGAGAAACAAAAGAATATGAAAACAGACTACGCGTCCAAATTAGATAGGGTTACGCGCAGACTTCCCGTTTATTGGAATTTCTGCAGCAAGGAGATTTCAGCTAAGCCACCTGTATAGTTGCATATGCATATTAACACTAAAATGATAAAAGTGTTGTAAATTAATGCCAAAAATATCGAGGATACAGGTACCTTGTCTTGCTTGTATGATCAATCTGGCTCCGATAGACGGTATTATGAATATTTAAGAAAAAATTTGTCTCATTAATACAGTCACTGTACTTGGTCAAAAACCTCACAAATTATTCCATATATAAAAAGAGCTTCTAGAATATGGCCAGGATATCATAAATCGTGAAAAATTAAATAAAGAATAATTATTATATAAAATACAACTAATCAAACAAAATATACGTAATTTAAAACACATCTTCTTTTTATATAATTTATTATTGCCTTATAATTTCATATTTATATTTATTAACCAATTCATATTACTACATTAGCCCTATTCGGTCCACATCAAATTTATATTTTTCATATTTCTTAGTCTCCTCTTCATTAAACCAATCCACCTCCTCCTTAGATCCATCATCTGATACAGCATCGTCCACCCTTTTATTAATTAATACACGCTGAACTGGTGGTCTATATTCTATCTTCAAATATTGAATCAGATCATTTAAAAATTCCAAAAATATACTCTTTCTTGTCAAATACATCGAATAATTTTGCCAATTAGTTTTGTATTGAACTAATACTCTTAAATGAAGTTTGTTTGTATCCTCAACCATTTCGAAATTCAACATACAAAATTCTGTAAAATGCTCAGAATTATAACGAAGAAAAGCTTCAATTTCGTTGCGCATTATTAATAAAACCTCAGGCGGCGTTTTATAATAAATTTGAATACGATGGGACTCAGACATTGGTCCACTCCTCCTAACATTAGATATAGCTTTACTAGAAAGAACGGAATTAGGAATATAAATGCAGGCGCCATCCCAACGATAGAAAACTGTAGAAAATACATTAAGCTCAGACACTACCATATTTTCAGGACCATGGCCTATGTCTATAAATACTCTATCACCGATATCAAAGGGATGAATTCCAAATAAAAATATTATATTATTAACAGCATTCTTAACACTTGAAGTAAAAAATATGCTAGCACCAATAACAGTGGAGGCTACACCAGTAGTAGTATCAACCCCACCTGCTGCTTTAATATAAAGCATAATTGCAGACAAGATTATAATTATAACATTGACACTATAGCCAACTCTTTCAATAGCTGCGTTCATTTGTTCTAAGCTCTGCTTTAAATAAAATTTTTCCCTATAAGTTCTGTCTACTATGAGTTCTATAGACATTCTATCTACTTTTTCTCGTGTGGACAATCCTAGTATCTTCATAACTTTAATAAATACATCTTCCGAATGAAAATATCCTATCATTCCACTATAATACTCCAGCCCCATATTAGAATCAACACACATCATAACTCTATTTGTCCGTGCTACTACATATTTTTTGAATTCTTCTGATTTTCTCTGAGGATCAGCATTAAATCCTTTTCCTCCAATTAGCACTTTTTGAAATTCTTTAAATATAACTCTTTTTCGTGCTACATCAAGATCCATATTGAGATCATCATTGATTAGTGTTTCTACCATTTGTTTAGATACTCTTTCATCATCACGCTTGCTTGTTGGAAATCCAACCAACTTCCATGGGAATGCTTTATTCCACACATTTGATCCTCTTCCTGACATGTATGCCCGAGTTGAACTAAGAAGCCGAATAAAATACTCTCCTATTATACACGCTTTGATTCGTTGCATGTAATTGGAATAATTGAATGACAATGATACACTCTTAACTATAAGCTTAGTTATAGCAAGAAGAATATCTGTAAGCAGAAAGAGATTACATAAGTCTCTGACATATAGTTCAATTTCCCCTCTATTTTTTACATAAAAATCTGTACTTTTAACTGTTAGATAACCTACATATGAAATAAATATAAATGCTATAGCAATATGTGAAGGTATTTCATTTATGCAAAAGAAAATATTATTGTTTGCATTTGGAGCTCTAAGAAAGAAAAGGCTGAAATAAAAAAGTACCGTAGAGAGCAAAGCATAAATAAAGAGGCTGATGGATATGAAAATGCATAATTTATGATATGTTACTATCGTAGCCATTTTTTTTCTGTCAACAATTACAAAAGTAGCATCCTTAAGAAAAAAGGAGGCCACAATAAAAACGATGCAAAGGAAATATGTAAATGAATGGTGAAAGCTAAATAGCCGGCATATCCCTCTTAAAATACGAGATAAAATTGAGTATGACTTTTTATCAGTATATTGGAGCTTTTCCTCCGACTCATAATTTGATAGTTCAATATCGCTCGGCGTCTTTTTTCCGCTTTCTTCTACGACGGAATGTGTTTTCATGGGATAATTGGTTTGTATGTAAAAAAGGGGAACTGGTTCAAAGTGGGAGCCAATAATTTATTGGCCATTTTTTATTAAACCAACTTTTAATAATAAATTGGTTTGTGGATCTTAAAAATTACAACCGAATTAGCATGAATCAAATTAAAAAATAGATAGAAACCAGATTAAAGGAACAATATCGCATTTATATTTAATAGGATATATTGAGATAACGTTTAATTAAAACGATAACTTACTAGTAATTTTGGATATAAAAAACTAGTCAATAGGTGTGCCACTTAAAATCACAAACTGAATGTTTGTTTATTTGTATATGCTTTATATATTATCAACTAATTAATTTTTATTATACTTTGTGAATAGAAACCTGCTCTTATTAGTCTTAAAATGTTTTCCTATCAATGAAAGATCATCTTTAATTTTTAAAAACACTATTTATAAAAACTAATTAATTATATAAATTATTAATTGTTGATAAGCCGTACATGTGAAAATACATCCTATTGGATTAGAATAGTAAAATGTGTCTATTGATGAAAATATAATAAATTAAATCATAGCTATCTTAATGAGAATGTAAAAAAATGGTATAATATAGTTAATGATGAAAATTAATACTGAAATAATAGATTCAAATGTAATTGAATAGATTAATAGAGGAAATAACAATAGGATATACATGTTAATAGGCCAAATATAACCAGCTATGATAATAAATTTATATACTATAGCCATCTCTAATAAAAAAAATGTATGTAAATATAAAAACCCAAAGCAATGAATGAAAATTATTATAAATAAAAAATTTACTTTTTGAATTAGTAAGTCATAATATTTAAAAATTTTTTGAGTTTACATAAGAAACACATTTGAAGACAATATAATAGTATTTATATTAAAAAATAATGCGTCTAAACAAACAAAATATATATATAAATCTTTAGTTCCAATTGAGAATTTTACAAAGAATATTGGGCATATGGTTTTAAAATATACTAAAATAATAGAAATATACTTTTTAAATTTCATTAATACTGGGTCATAAATATTCCAATTTGATACAAACTAATATTGGCAAGAACTTCTAAATAACGAATTTTATAAATTGATGTAATATGGTTATGCTAATCTGAAAGATCGATATAGTGAATATGATGATAGAGGAAAGATCTTATATAAACAAATATGAAAATGTATCTAATAAAGAATGCGTTATAACTAGCAAAATTTGGATATAATATTTTTGTATCCCGATTAATCTATCAAATAAAAATATTTAGGTATAATATTAATAATTAAACCTTTGAAATATAAATAAATTAAATATAAAGTAATCAAGAATTAATAATAATAATATTTATAGAAATGAATATTAATAATTAAACTTTAATTTATTTTGATTTTATTCAAAACAAATAAGTATTGCGTTTCTTCATTTTTGTTTAAGATGAGAAGTTAATAAAAAAATAGAATTAATCAAAAGACGAGTATGATGTTAATGATATGCAAACATATATTATATTATATATCATAATAAAAGATAAGCTTCACATCTAAAATATCTATTATACATGGAATATGATTTTCATATGATGAATAATATTTGATTTATGCTGAAATATTTATTTGTTTGCTTTGGTTATAGACCCATCCGGCTATATGTCTCTAGCATCACTAGGTTAATAGTTTTCCTAGTCAAAGAGATGTATCCCATTAAGATTGGTGTTATATTTGTGTCTTAATAAATTTTGTAACAAACAAATTGGAACCTTTTTTTATAAAAGTTTTCTACTTTTAATACGAAAAAAATTTGTTTATATATGGGCGAAAATATTATAAGTAATTTAATAAATAAAACAAACTATGCATCAATACAAAAATTCAATGAACTATTTGATAAGAATAAAGATGAGACAGAGAATATAATTAAAAAAATAAAACCAAACAAGGAATTTTTATTTCTCAAGATTGCAAGGATGAATACAAATAATAACTGTGAAGTTACCTCTGGGATCTTGCGTTTTTTAGAGATTTATGTTAAATATGATAATATCGAGCAGATAAATAAGTTTATCAAAAAATACAATAATAGGAAAATGTATAAAATAGCGATAATGTCATTGAGACAGAAAAATAATTCAGATATAGAAACATTTAGTATTTTATTGGATATATTATCAGATGACAAATATTATTATTATTTATTGAAGGAAGTTTATCAAAATAGAAGACACAAATTTATTGTGGAAATAGAAAAAAGATTGGCTAGTGATTCTACTCATATTTTGTATATAGCTATTTCAATCCTTGGCATTTATGGTTTTGCTAATAAGATTTATAAAAACGATATTACTGACATATTTTGTAGGAAAATATTAATTCAACAGATTAAAAGAAAAGATTGTATCCTTGATATTAGTGAGATACTTATTATTATCCAAGATTGTATTTCAAAAATATTAAATAATAATACCAATATCGAATCTTTACTTAAGCATATTTTTATAAATTATAAAAATTTAAAGTTTTATAAAAATATAAACAAAGTTAAAGAAGCTGCAAGTTCACTTTTAAAGTATTGTGGTATGCTATGGATAGAGAACAAAGAATCCAATTATAAATATATTATGATCCGCACTTTAAAGATACTTAGCCATGTTTATTTTAATTTTACCTGTTTTAACATCAGACATCTTAGAAAGTATGAATTTATGGATTTGGTAATTTACTGCTCCAATTTTTTGGCACTAAAATTAATATGCATAGCCTTTAAAAATTTTATTGATCCATTAATATCATTTTTAATTCATCATAAAAGAATCGAAGAAATAATCGTAAATCCAGGATATAAATATGAAAATGGAGAATTTACAAAAATAATTTTCGAAAAATTTCAATGCAAGGAAATTTATGTAACTGAAGAAGTAATGAGATTCGTAAATACAATAGATGAATATCACTTATTGGAATTTATCAGATATTTTAATCCTCCGATTACCAATTTATCATTGCCATATGTTATTAAATGCAGACTAAGTTATAATTTGATACGGGAGTGTGATTATATTGGAAGAGCTATAATTGGTAACTCCGAAGACTTTTTAGCTTTTATAGATAAAAATGAAGAGAAAGACATACTTTCTTTATATTTATATCACCCTGAAATATTTACCAGAATTTACCAAATCAAGAAATATACTCTTCCCAAGTTAAGTCAAAGCAACACGATTTGGATAAGCAAAAAAGACATTAATTTGATAAAGATTTCTCAATTATTATATAAATTATTGAATGAAGAAGAAATAAAAAAAGAAGAAATTGAAGACTATAAATGTTGTGGAGAAGATCTTTTTTTAATTATTTTAGAAATCATTTATGATAAATACTATAAAAATCAACCCTTAAAATTTAATAGTACTTCTTTAGTTTCCGAAGTATTAATAATAAATGAAGAGATGATGTGTGTTCCTATATCTATTTCCCGAGTTGGTCTTATTGCTCATTTATCTGAGCTTAAATTTAGTATTACCATCCCATTTAGTAATAACGCAATTAAGAATTTAATTCAGTATCACCGAAGCAATTTATTTTATATTGAATCATTGGATGTGCAGTTAGAAACAGCTATTCTTTCTGATTATCTAATTTTGGGATTTTTTGAAGGATTATATAAATTTATGAAAAAAGAAATAGAATCAGGAAGAATACCTGATACACCTATTTTATTACACCCAGTAATTATGAAATATTATAATGAATTAATATTTCAAAATTTGATCAAATTTAAACACACAAAAATTCTTAAAGAATATATTAATTATTTTATATGTGGACTTAAAAGTAGCTTATAAAACAAAACCTCATTTTAAAATACTTTTTATTACCAATTATTTTTATTATTTTAACAAACAAAAGTACAATTATGAACTAAATAAGAAAAGATACAATACCATTAGTCCAAACCACACCATCTCCCATATATTACACTTAGACACCCCTTCTATCCTATCATAGAATATTATTGGACATTCTCCAATTCTATATCCGAATTTCTTGGCCAAAAATAATACTTCCATCTGGTAAGAATATCCCCTAGATTTTGCGTGGTTTACTAATTGTTTAAAGGCATCAGCTCTGTATATCCTAAAGCTACCAGTAACATCACTAAGACCAAGCGAGAGCATTATACTCGCTACATTATTTGCTCCTCGACTTATGAGTCTTCTCATCAAGCTCCAGCCATATACACCTCCTCCCAAGGCATACCGGGTTCCGCATATTATATCATAATCGAGATTCATCTTAATCATGTCTTTAATATGTAAAGGATCGTGAGAAAGATCTGCATCCATGATGATAACGTAATTTCCTGTAATATACTCCACAGCTGCTTTATAAGCTGACCCCAGCCCCAATTTTCCTCTTCTTTTAACACCTACTATATTAATATTATCCAATGACATGGCAATATCAAAAGTATTATCAGGACTATTATCATCAATTAGTATTATCTGATACTCTAAATTCATATCTTTAAATATCTCATGTATCATTTTAAACAATGGGATGATGTTATCTTTTTCATTATATGTTGGTATTATTATATTATACATAGGGGTTAAACAATGATAGAAATTTACTTGCTTTATTGAAGGTGAGCTATTATAACTAATTTTGCACTGCCTTAATCATTTATATATACCACATATTCTTTGTTCTAACTATATTGAATTTACACTCGTTTTCAATATATCATCCCTCTGAATTATACTAGAATTTTATACTAATTGTATATTTTTAAAAAATTAACCGGGTTATTGTTGTGTTATTCTTTTGTATGGTTTGTGGTTGGCATCCAGTGGTACTCTAATCTTTTCACATCCTCTTCTACTCGGTATATTTTTAATATATTCGTTTATTTCTATTTGCGAACACTAATTTCTTATAAATACATTCTATAAATAATATATTCGAATTAGTAAAGAAAGATATCATTATTTTATTAATCAGAATTGAACTATAATTTTAATATATCATTACTCTTTATCAATTCTATATTAAAATAAAATTCCTTATTATGAAAAGATTATTTTATTTCAATCAGGTGGGAAATCTGTGTCAAAAAGAAATCTTCCGTAAAATCCAGAAAAAAAATCACAAAATCCATTATTCTCTATTCTTATTCTGGGAAGCTCAACTGATAGAATTATATTATTATTTATTATTTTATTATTCTCTTCTTCGTAGTAAACTAAAATCAATGCTTTCCACATGGCATCCAAAAGATGTAAGGTTATTGAAACTGAGATAAATATAGAGGAATAAAATAATAAAGAAAGAGTGTGTGCAGTTTTATTATCTGAAAATAGTGGTCCAAAAAATTGATATCCCAGAATATAATTGATAATAGGAAATATCTCTATTATTATATTTAATATCATAATTCGCATCGAAGAAAGATAAATTCCGGGCATTCTGAAAGTAAATAATCGTATTGTACTCATACTTGTCAAAAGTAAATCATTGATATTTGATGCCTCATTAAAACATAAATTATACATAGCCATACAACCAATGTTCCATTTATATTCTCTACAAGTCATAAGCTCTAAATTACCAATAATAAGTCCCAAAATAAAACATGTGAATACGCGATAAATCCTAAATAAGGAAAAGTTTCCTAGGTTGTCGAACATAAGATTAGATTTTGAAATCAGCGCCTCTATAAAGACATTTCCTAAATTAAAAAATAAATTTCTTAGGCTTTCCTTTTCTATGCTGAAATTCTGACCTTGCGATATAGCAAGAAGATAGTTGAATATTAACAGTGATACGAAATATTGAAATATTGCTATGATGATTTGATAGGACCATAAGAAATGGAATAAACTAATTATAAAAATTAATATATTAGCTTTAAAAATCTGGTTGATATCTTTAATAATAAAAGTAATAAGATGTATTAAAAAGGCAAATGCAAAGCTCATTATTGTTGTAATAAAAATAAGATGGTCTTTTATAAGATATATACCCAAATATATAAGATTGAAAGATGCATCTATATTTTTTATATACCTTTTAAAAAATATATTCATTGAAGTAAAGAAAATGGCTATTATATATATCTTTCTTATATTATCGTCAAGTTTTATCATTAAAAATAATGATGAGGTGATAGGTATGGTGCCTATTATAAAGATTATAGGGGCAAGATAAAAATTTATTTTGGTGCAAAATAAAACCAATATGGAGACAAAAAGAAATAGAGAAGAACATATCGATATAAGATATTCATTATCAAATGTAAAATATATTCCATCTCTATATCTGTAATATAATATTGATGTAGTAATGATAATATATACTACAATAGCCCAGGCATGAGATTTTATTCTAGGGGTTTTTAAATATTGGAAATAACGTTCTTCCATATGGGCAATAATTATTAAGTATCTATTTATCTAAAAATAATCTTACTGGTTAAATTATTTTCCAATTATGGAAAAAAAGGGGGTGGATCAGCTATATTTATTAATTAATAATGATATTGAAAACTAAAGCCAAGATAATCTCCAGATTGTTGAAACGTAAAAGAAGAGGAAATACAACCTCTTGGCGAATGAATTAGGCTTGCTATACAAAACAAAGACTAAAATAATACTTTATGTTATGACATGGGATGGTGTGGTAACCAAGTACCACAGGAATTATTTTAAAGAATTAAATATAAATTCTACGATAGAGGCATACATCCAATCGACAATATTGAAGAAAACGCTTGAATCCATATCACTTGAGTATAGAAGAAGTATTGAGGATAATATAGACGTAAGAGACCGAGTAGAAGATGCCGATTTGGGTAAGCAAGTGCTACTGAATGCCAACCGCAGGTCATCGAAAAGAAAGACAAAGAATAACATAACACTAACCCTTAAATAAAAAAGATTATGATTTTGAAAACCAAATCAAAACTTTGTTAATGATTTAACGATGACTTAATTAAAAATGATTTTCAGTGATACTTTTTTTGGTATAAAATTACGAATTAAAAGTATATTGGTAGATCATAAATTTTAAATATCATACTTCAAAATCTAAAATTTATTTGAAATATCTTTTTATTATTTTATAACTATTTATATCGTCCGAAATGACGTTAAACTAGGACGAGAATTGACTAGTAGTTTTGGGTGTCAGAAGCTGCTGGACAAGTACAAACTTGGAATTCAAGTCCAAAACTGTCTATCCATGTGTGTGTGTTTTGTAGATGGCCAACCTACCAATTTTCTGTATTCCTCTTCAGAGGTGGGAGTTTTAGAGGTTTGTTTAAAAACCATCAAGTTTCACACATATATGGCATTTGGTTAATGCACCCATTACCAAATTGACAACTCACAAAAACATCCTAAGCTCTATTTAGAGCAAAGGAGGCGCATCTGGAAAAACAATAATATAGAAATATAAAAACAGACCCCGCGCCTAGATTAAGCCAAGGCAACACGCAGACGTTCCGCTTATATTGGAATGTCTGCAGTAGGGGGATTCCTTATAAGTCAGCTGTACGGCTCCATTTGGACGCTTACGAGTGACACTAGGATGATAAAAGTGCCCTGGTTTGATGCCAAAAGTACCAGGCTACAGGTACCCTGCCCTGCTTGCAAGGTCGATCCGGCTCCGATAGACGGTATGGGCTTCGACTAACAGCGGTATGAGTACCTAAGGGGAAAAGATTGTCTCAATTGAGACAGTTGCTGCACTGGGTCAAGAACCTCACAGATTATTCCATATATAAAAAGAGCCTATGGAGTATAGCCAAGGAATCATAAATCGTGAAAGATTATGTTTAAATAAAGAAAAAGTGTTTTATATTTAAAATTTAAAATATTACATTGATTTAACCCAAAATTTTCTTTAAGTGGAATCAGTTCCTATATGTCTTATTTTTTATAAAATGAAAACAAATGGTTAAAACGTTCGTTTTTACACAATAACTCGTAAACTTTTTTAGATTCATGTTATTTGATTGCTAAATTTATACTTAATAATGTAAAATAAAATCTTTTTTTAATCTATCCATATAATACAATGTATCAATTTAACTTTTCTCATGGTTAATTTATCGTATTTCTGTATTAATTAATATATTTTGGATCAATTAACTTGTTTTATTATATCTTTTAAGGCCATATCCTTTTCATTAAATTTTATAATTATGTTGGAATGTTTATCAATATCATTGTTTAAAAGTATATAATGTTCTGCTTTGTTCAAAAAGATAATTTATGTGTCCGCTGCAGTGATATCATGGAAATATATTATATTATTTTTTGTGTTCAAATTAAATTTTACTATAGTAACTATCTAAATTTCAATTATACAAATTTTATCACTTAATTTATCATTTTTTTTAGAATTTTTTTATTGAGGGAAAAATATGAATATTTTTATAGCTCATTTCCTCCGAGTCAAGGCTGAATAGGTAAGATCCCGTTAAATCGTAGGGACTGTAGTGTGAATATAATGAGAATGATAATGTTCTAAAGAATTTAAGCAGAACAAACAGCTTATTACTTTTTTATTTAAGGGTTAATGCTATGTTATTCTTTGTCTTTCTTTTCTATGACCTGCAGTTGGCATCCAGTGGCATTTGTTCTCCAAATCGGCTTCTTCTATTCGATCTCTTACGTCTATGTCATCCTCAATGTATACTCAAGTGATATGTTTTCGAGCGTTTTCTTCAGTACCGTCGACTGGATGTATGCTTCTATCGTAGAATTTATATTTACTTCTTTTATATAATTCCTGTGGTACTTCGTTACCACACTGTCCCATGTCATAACATAAGGTATTATTTTAGTCTTTGCTTTGTATAGCAAGCCTAATTCATTACCAAAAGGTTGTATTTCTTCTTCTCTGTTTCAACAATCTGGAGATTATATTGGCTCGTTATAACAACTTCAACTAATATTATTTCATTCTACTTTTTATCGTAAATAAATATATCTGGTCTATTATTTTTTATTAGGATATCAGTCCTTATCATGTATCGACCCGAATTTCGTCTCTTTCGTTTTCCATGATTCTTGGACTGAGTGAGATCGTAGTTTTTTTAATTTTTTAAAGCCGTACTTATTCGCAAGTAGAAGGTGAACACGCCTGAGTACCTATTATGCCTTCGCGTATAGTTATGGCCAAAAATTCGATCACAGCCTGTTGCTAGATGGTCGATCGACTTTTTGGTTTTACCACAATGCTGGTATTGTAAAGCATCGTCTCACCAAAAAACGTTTCTATTTTGAATTTAGCAATAAATTGCTACAGCACAGAGATCAATATTCTTATATTTTATCCAAGTAGAAAAATCTTTTAAACAATAAGCTCATTTGAATGAGCCCTATATAACTTTTAATAATATGTTTTTTTATGAATTTCGTCATAAAGGAGATTAAGCTGAGCATTTAAAAAATCTTAGCGGAAACATCTGAGGGATGTATTTTACACTGGTATATTAATTTATTATAAATAAGTGAGTCTTATTTTGTTCTATATTTTTTTGAAATCACTGCTCGTTTTGATAGGATATTTCTGTATTTTTTTAAATGTGTTAAATAATTTAAAAGATATATAATTATTTTTTCATATACACTATGTAAATATCTTTTTTCTGGAGATATATGATGATATTAAGTATTAAAAATTATCTTTAGTATCTTCTTTTTTTATGAGTTTTATTTTTTTTTGTAATTTACACAATAGATGAGCCAATGCAATATATTGTCGTTTTAGCTTCCATTATGAAGTAGGGGATGGAAGCATTACAGTTAGCATTATTTAGAAAATAAAAATTAGTTTTATATTTAGTTTACTAGCACAATATTATTTATCATCTAAACTACTAACGTTTTTTCATTCTGATTTGATAACATTTATCTTTTTTAAATAATATCTACTATATTTTACTAATTATCTGGCATTACACTATCAACTGTATTTATTTAGCATAATATAACAGGATCGTAACTATATGTAATAATCATATTAATTAAAACGATTATTTTTCGAAGAGTATTCAGTCTACTAATGACGTACTGACCTGCAAACAAGGATGTATAACCTATATAGTGACATATAACATTATATCATTGTCTTTTTAATATTCTGATGTCATACGTTCACATCTTAATAAAGTAGCGTATCTAACTAGCCTGGAATATTCATAATGCAAGCATTTTAATTATAGCTAAATATCTGCTATTGCCTTTGTTTATATAAAAGCACTTTTGTTTTTATGTAATGAATTCTTCTTTTTTCTAGACATTCTTTTTTATTAAGATAAAACTTGGTATATTGTTATAAGCCGTTGATTCGTAGTTTAGTGCTCAACTGATGTCATATATTTGTAAAGCTTAATAACTTTTTATTGACTTCTAAAATTTTTACGTTTATAACTGAAAAAAAAATTGATTAATTAGGCACTTGTAAAACACATAAAAATGAATATGATATTTCGAATTTTAATGCCAATTTTTTTCGTAGTTCCTATCATATACCATTCTAAACTGTTAGTAAATTCATGCCTTAGTTTAATGCCATTTTGTGCGTAATATAGTTGAAAGAATCTTTGAAAATATAAACAAATGTGATTCGTCGCACTAATTAACCCGTTTTATTTACACCTCAGAAACCGGGCGATTATTTTAATTACACCCATTGATTAAACAAAAATCCCTTAAATATATCGATGCGCGAATCTGTCTTTACAGGAAGAATTCCAATACACTGTCAAAACAACGATATACCAACATTGCTGAAATGTGATGTAACAAAGGAGGACGATAAAGTAGAAATACGGTTAATAGATACGAAGGACCTGTTCACCTTTTTTGTATGCGCTATTAGCAGTGGTGACTTTTATATGATAAAACGCGAGCAGGATATCAGAGTAGATTTTGAAAGATTCACTAGGAAGCTTATAGAAATGTTCCACAACCTTAGTAGAAATAAGCTAACGGCTAGTTTTGATAATAACAAATTCAAATTTATTGAGAAAAATGAGTTTAGAAATATCATAAGATTGGAATTGAAATTTTTTAAACCAGATGAATCACATTACAGAAGATATCTATCTGATGTAATCTCCAGAATGGAAGGAGATAATATAAAATTGATAAAAGATAATTCACTCATAAAAGAACAGTGTAGATGCATTGAAAAAGATTTACAGGATAGAATAAGGTTTTTGGAGTCAGAGAACAATGAAACACAAAGAAAAATAGAAAAATTATATAGGGAAAGGGATGATCTGATGAAAAGAGTGAGGGAGAAGGAGGAAGATAATGAAAGATGCCAAAATAAAATAGTTAAACTAGAAAAGGAGAAGAATAAATTAGAGTATGAAATAGAAAAAATGAAAATACATGAAGTTAAAATTGAGACACTTAATAGTAGAATAGAAGATTTATTAAAAAGAAATGAAGAATTGGAAACAGATATTAATACGGCTAATGATATTATAAAAAAACTAAGAGTAGAAAATAAGAATATGAAAAAGGAATTGGAAGATGTGCTAATAAAACAGGAAAATTTTGAAAATAAAACAAATTTATTAAAAAGAGAGAATGATGAGTCAACACGTAAAATTAAAACACTAGAAGAGAAAAATAAAAAATTAAAATCCGATTTAAAAGAAAAAAGCAGTCGATTAGAAACATTAGAAAATGAAAATAGACTATTGGCTAAAAAGTTAGATGATGCTCAGAGTGTATATAATCATTTTTATAGTAAGAAAGTAGAAAGTGTTTCAAATAATTCACAAAGTTCAGATTCAAATAGTATTTTTTCAAGTATTCAACCAGAATCTCCGCCTCATTTATAATACATATCTACTTTATAAAACAAAAACTTATTAGATTATCATTTTATAAACAAAATTATTGATTTGATTTATTTAAATAAAAAGATTACATTATGTGTATTGTTAATGATATATATTAAATATCAATTTTTGATTGTATAAAAACACACCCTTTATTATAGTTATTGCTAGTTCATTGGTTTTAATCACTTAATTCGTTAATGAGCTGAAATATTTAGTTGTTTCCATGTCAACTAATAACTATTGTCATTAAGTGCTTATGTTTTTGTTGAAATGAAATAAAAATTTAAATGATGAAATTCATTTGTACTTTAAGGCAATGAAGTAAAATTAAGACATTTTTATAATCAAAAATTATTTTATGCATTTATAATATTCTTCCCGTTTTTCAAAGAGTTAGTGTTATGTTATTCTTTGTCCTGCTTTTGTATGGCCTGTGGTTGGCATCCAGTAACACTTGTTTCTTCGAATGCTACAATATCATTTACTAAATCTCTTATGTCTATATTATTCGCAATCTTTACTCAAGTAGCATTATATAATATTTTTATATAAAAACATTTACTGTTACTTATTTCTTTGTTATCTTTTCTTTTATATATAGCGAAGTATTCATTATTATTACTATTCCAAGCTTCTTGATTGCTTCTTTAACTCTGGTATTATTTCCATACTATCTTCAATGCCTCTCTTAAATTCTGGAAGATGGTCTCTAATTAAACATAGTAAATCTGATATATGCATTAATATTTGGTGATATGTTAAATTTTTTAAAATAACATCTGTGTAATTATATTACTATTACGTCCTATGTCATGAAGTATAATGATGCTTTAGGCTTCATAAAACAATCCTGTTAATTAGTTAAGAATTTATATTTATTCTATCTCCAACTAGCTAAAATTGTTTTTGATCGTCATTATAACGTTAATCGAAACTATTATATTCGAGCTTTTATAATAAAGAAAATGAATACATTCGGGCAATTATGTTTGACCTGAATATGAATTATTATTCTAATATCGAGACGATTTTGACTATTTCTTTTTCGACACTTTTCGAACCGGGCAAGATCACCAGTTTTTTGATCTTTTGTTTTTATATTTATTTAAAAATAAAAAATGTAAACACTTAAAAACTTCGTTGTATTTATGGCTTTAGTTATGAATGAACAGGCTCACATTTGGTAACTACGCAATTAATAATTTTTCAGCTTTACCGCAATGCTTGCATGCTATCGCATTTTCATTCAAATAAAATTTCCTATTTTGGATGCAGCAATAAATTTGCTTAATACAAGGGTATTGTTTCCATGTTATATCTAAATAAAAAATTCCTGAGCTTTGTCATGCCATTGGTCGTGCTCTATATGACGTCCCATGTGTTTTCCTTTTATTTATGTAGTTATATAATAGTTTTCGCTATGAATATTTGAAACTTTGCAATAAGATAGATATTGTTAATTAAATATTTTATTTTGAGGTAATCAATAATTAAATTTAATATATCAATATTTTTTAGAGAAATGATTCAAGAAAAATACCCTTTATGCATTTTTTGTATTTTCTGGTCTTTTTTATTGGTTTTATTTTCAATGCTAAAGATGCAACGACAACAAATCAAAAGAAAACCCCGAGCATATATAACAAGCCAAGGGATGATAGTGATGCAAATAAAGAATATAGTAATACAACAGAAAAACTATCAAATGAACAGCAAAAAGAAGAGAGCACTCAAGAATATGCACAGGCATTTTTCACATGCTTTTTTTCTTAAACAACAATAAATATTTTTAATTAATGATTTTATAAATTTTGGAAGCGAACCTAATGTACGATACACATTTAAAATTAGATAATATTGTAAATTATTTATGTTGGACTTAAAAACAAAGAAACAATTAAAAAAGATGTGTGAATCAATAATATATAAATGTTCTCTACAGAGTTAAACCCATATTGAGGCACATGCTGAGAGCTTCATTTACAAAGGCTGATAAATTAAAATAATCAATTAATTGATGCTATAAGCCGTAATATGTCAGCACATCATATTTAGTGGGTAGGCAGGTAAATAAGCGATAAGAATACAATATTATCATATATTATGTCTGATTGTAAAAGTGTATATATTGTGAGTGGTAGGAATAAATACAAATATAATTGAATAGATTAGAATAGTATAATAATAGATTATAATTAAATAATGCATAAATGTTGGCAGCAGTGATAGTATAAGGTAAGACTATTTTATAGTCAATTTTTTATAAGGAGAAAAGTATACGTTGAAATAAGTCGCGAGGCTACGAAATATAATAAATAAAAGTTTTTTCAAATAAAAAAAATAAAAAGCATCTTGATAATAAAAAATATCTTGATCAAAAATTTAAATTAAACGCTTTTTGTATAAATTTTTGCTCGAAAGAAGTACAAAAACTGTTACATGCACTAGATGTAAGTGCAAATACAAAATAAGAATTTATAATATTCATAATTTTTAAAAAAATATATTAATTACAATTAATGGATGCCATTCAATATAGTCTAAAAGATTATGATATACGTCTAATATTCAAATTGTTCATATCTAATTCTTTAACTATTCATAATAGTATTCTAACATATGTTAGTTTGTATAAGCAGTTTGAAAAATAGATGATATCGATAGGTCTAGTAAAATAATAGATATGGATGAAATAAAACCGAAAAAAATAATACTGCATCTTCAAAGTAGATAACATTAGTATATATAATTTTATGAAGTAATACTTTCAAAAACTAATATTAATTGATATTGTCAATGCGATTTGTAATTTTAAAAGGCAAAATTGAAAAATAAATAAGCGAAAATTAATTATTTATAGCGACAAATGGAAAAGACATAGAAGCAAGGATACAATAATACAACAATCATGAATTTTAATTGAGAAGATGAAATAAAATATTTATATTACTAATATTGGGTAATAGTCGTGGATTAAACTCAAGATCCCGCCAAGATATAGAAAATCACTTTCAGTAAAATCGCTTTAATAAAACTTCATCATTTGATTTGAAATTTTTTTAAAATACCTTCAATGAAAAGTCTTATATAAAATTTTATATCGATTATGTTGGCATTGTCTGAAATAATACTCTGATATATAAATTTTAGAAAATGGAAGAGTGTATAAAAAGTCGGGTTTTGTAAAAAAAACTAAAAGATTTTTAACAATATAACACATGGCGAAAGGGTCTGGGTTTGTGATAGCAGTCAGTAAATCGATTTCCCTTGATTAAGTCTAACCATCTTTTCGCATGATCGTATTGCAATCTATTTTTTTCAGTGTAAATTCTGCACTCTAGGAGTGGCCTAGAGATCTCTCGAAAGCAGTACAGACTCGATTAGGTAGAATGCCTCGTGGTGGGTGGAAATAGGCTCGTGATTTCTTCTGTGAAAAATTCTCCTGTGAGGTTAGTGAAGAGGAGTTTAAAAGACGGGCTCATACAATTAAAAGAGACCCTTTAGAAAGCGACTACTCACAAACCAAAAAAAAAAGATCAAATTATTAAATTCTTCATCACATACTTCTGCAATCAAAGCCGCAAGTGTACATCAGGAATTAAAAACTTTATTCCATAACCAAATGAAAACGAACACAGGCATAACAAGATTCCAAAGGACACGGAAGGTGCCAGAAGCAAAGGTCGATAAAGAACTACTTTTTCCCTAAACCAAATCGCAAGAGAATACATGGTTACCAACCCTCCCAAAACCATGTACGAAGTTGCCAGGATTCTCCAAATATACAGTGGTGCTACCAGGAAGCTTGACTTAAGCCTAAGCTTCCATCAAGTTGGAAGCAGAGCATTGAAAATAAAGTCTCTGCTCTCAATAACTCAATTGAGTTATTAAAAAAGGCAAAGGATAGAAGCAAGCCTTCCGACATCGAAATTAAAGCAGCCAAACAAGTCATAAAAAGGTTTAACCTTACCTTAGAAAAACCGCATGACGTAATGGAGGCGATAATTTCATTAAAAGAATCGGCTCGTATTTACGAGAAGAAGCTTGAAATGCATACTAAGCGCAAAGAGCGCAGACGTGAAAATCAATGCTTCGAATTGT
>SBIQ01000045.1:0-44541 GCA_014805555.1 Astathelohania contejeani | reverse complement strand
TTTATATGTTGGATTGATTCTCTAAATAGTGCAGTAGGTTCATAGGAAAATTTCTACTTAACATAAGTAATTCTAAATAAAACGGAATATAATATTATAATATCTGAGCTAAACAAATTATAAAATTTTTAAATAAATCAAAGATCAAAGGCATAACATTCAAAAATAAGTGTTTTATCAAAAAAGTTATATCATACAATTTAAAAGCAACAAAATATTAGGATGTTATCATTTCAATAAAATATATATGTTTGACTTTGTATAAAAAAAATAAATGTAATAGCTATGAAGATAAATGTTTTTAATTACACTATATTAAATATTATAAAAGATTTTTCAGTTATATTCATAAGAAAGCAATATGGATATCAAAGTAACAAGTAATTATTAGAAAATATATAAAAAAAATAAAAATATCTGACAAATGTTGCGATACTTTTTAATAAAATATTTGACTTTATCAAATTGTTTACCCTTGTTGGAAAATATTATAAATATTTTAATAAATTAAAAAACAGCTAATATAACTGGTATACTCAACTCTTTTATCATTTTCATATCTTCTGTGTATTAAATATCCAATATAATTATTGATGATTTTTTTTTGAGAGTTAAACATCATCAGATTAAATTTATAAAGTTGCAAGATATCTTATCCTAAATAGCATATCGAGTAAATTTTCTGACATCAGACCTATTAAAGGCATGTTTGTTTCTACAAGATTATTATCATTTGCATTACTAAGGTTATGTTATTTAAAGTTTATCATACAAATTTATTGACAGATAATCAATTGGGACATTCTAATAAGTTCAAGGCAAAAAAAGGATAAAATTTATCAATATCTTTGTAAGCGGTATATTTTATTTTTAAATTGACATGAATCGATTTAAGAAAAGTTAATAAAAGTATGATTATTTTTAAGCATTCAAGCTAGATATATTAAAATATAATAAATGATTATACATAGATTATAATAAAATGTTATTCAGTGGTTAATCTTTTCAGGTGTTATGGTAACACGAATATGAACAGTCATATTATGAAATAATATCCTTTACTTATTTATTTTGATATTCATAAGTTATTTTGATATTTTAATATGATTCGCAATAATATATGCACGTACAGTGTAGTTTAAGAATGCACAACAAGCTATCCTCTGGTCATTAGCGCCTCAAATTTTAACCACTTATAGAAGCGTTATAGCTGGCGTAAATGAAAAAACACATTATTGTTTAATGATACTAGATTTGAAGAAAATCAGTAAATATCAAAAACATTAATTGAAAGCACAACCGCATTGTTTGAAAATACTAAATTACTTTTTATCTCATTTTTT
Source organism: Astathelohania contejeani (assembly GCA_014805555.1). Lineage (NCBI taxonomy): Eukaryota > Fungi > Microsporidia > Astathelohaniidae > Astathelohania > Astathelohania contejeani. The sequence continues at coordinate 43,198 of SBIQ01000045.1, read as the reverse complement.
TGTGTGAAAATATGAAAATTTATTAGAAATAAAATATCATCAAGAGTAAATAGGTTGTGTGAATTCAAGCTTAAATATAAAAAATATGAAATTATTGAAAAATACTTTATTAATTTATTGATTATAAGAATGTGTAACTAAGTTATAAACAGTTGACTTGATTATAAACAATCAAGACAGTTGTCAAGCTTTTGCTTATAATAAGGTATATCTTAAATTAGGTGCGAAAAAGGTCAACTCTTTCCAAACATAAATAGAATAAATAATTTGTTATGTTTTGAAGAAATAATGTATTATATTTTACAGTTATGGTAAAAATCAAATAATCATAAAAATATTACTTTAAAGCAAGCGGTAATTTTTAAATTATTCTAACAAAATTGATTTTATTTTTGGTATTTTATTTGAATGATAAATGTTTTATTTAAAATATCTATAAAACGAATATCTTTAATGTTTAAAAAGTCTTTGTATAACAAGATTGATGAAAATACTATCAATCTATGTGGTACTGCTCCGATCATCACAAAAATAAGATACCTGTACTTTAGCATTTTATTTTAATATCTTGAATAAAAATGTTTTTTGAGAGAAAACTTTGCGACTTTTGCACTGTCCCATAACCAAAATGATGATTGATCATATAGAAACAAGCCGTTAGGTCATTATTACACTAGTATACTAGAAAAATATGATTAGGTGCATCCGCATTCTTTTAATTATTAAATACAATTGCAAAAATTACATTCATAATTAATCAATAAGTCATGAAGGTTAAAATTTCGATATGGTATTGATAATATGAATCTTAATAAAGAAATGACACAAATATATCCATTTGTGATAAAGGAGAATTGAACGATTTTAGTTAATTTCGGTGATTTGACAAATTAATCTTTGTCATAATAACGAAAAAATTATAATTTTTTTTAAAATTAATGTGCTTAATTTATTGAACATCATTTTTTATTTAAAACAGCTTTTATTGATATTATTACTAATTTTTGAGCCTTATTACAGAAATACGATATATTTTTATAAGAAATAGATTATATAATATGGTCTTCTCGTATATCATCATGACTGTTAATATTCGTTTAATGAATGAATATATCATATTATTATATCTTTTCTCAATCTAGTTAATTAGAACTGGTTTATTTTTATTACTTATTATAAATATTTTTATTATTATCTGAAAATACAATATAATATTATATTTACATTAGTATGCTTAATAGATTCTTATCGTCAATAAATATAATATAACATCTACAGTTCATTACAACAATTGTTTGCTTATTTTTATCGACACTTTTGTAAATGATATTTTACAAAGACAAAACCAATCTGTTAATTTATACTATAACATTGTAGAAGCGATAACCAAATTGTAAAAGTTATTTGTTAGTTTAATCATTATAATAACAACATCCAATCGAATATACTAAAGTCAAATGTTAAAAATTTTTTGCTATAATATATATACAAGTATTAAGAGTGAAATGTAAATAAAAGGTACAACTAAAAAAACAAGTAAATGTGTTTGAAAAAAAAAATAAATATAAATAAGGAATCAAATAGAAATATTTGAAAAAAATAAATAAATTTAAAGAATTGAATAAAACTTATTGTCAAACAATTTTTTTGTGAAACAAAACCAGCACAATTAATATGAATTTTTTTATTAAATAAATGATTTATATGTAAAACATAAATTTATTGTTTAGTTATAATATTTCCGATTATGTTAATTTTTTAGATTGTATTTTATATTATCTAAGCTTTTTATTTATTTACTTTCTTTATACTTAAAATAGCATGCACCGGTTTGTGATCACTAAGAATTGGAGTATTTATGAGTATTCTGGCATAATTAATTTCCAAAAGATTTCTTAAGTCTCTCAAAAGTATAAAATCTCTTTGCGGGCCATGCACATTTATTATTGTAGATGCAGCAAAACCAGAATTATTTTTATCCATTTTTATCAAATTCATTAACTTTTTACTTTTCATTAATTCTTTGAGATTTACAGGAGTTGTTCCTATACCTCCAATTAATAAAACGGGATTATTGGAAATCTCTTTATCTTCTATTATGTCAGAAATTATGTTAGCTATTTCTGCTGATACAACATCTGTAAATGTACTCACCAAATCAATATTTATAATAGTATATTTTTGTGCCATTCTGGTGTCTTGGATAAATATCCATGAACCATATATAATATTTTTCTTTGCATTCGTTTCAAAATATCCACTTTTTAGAACACTTATCATATTTATATCATAAATAATAGGAAGATATAAATGTTGTCCTGTCATTAAATCGACCGTACTTCTATCAAAATTAGCAATCCCATAATGAGTACCTTTAGTGAAATCTCGTTGTATTATTTTCAATAAATATGATGAAACACCTTGTAATCCAAATATCGTCGGGTGTATATTATTGATCATTGTTATAATAGATTTTAATATTATTTCATTTTCTGTTTTTTCAGGAACTTTTCTATATAAATTGACTGTTAGAATGGATAAATCACCAAATGTATTAATATCAGGTATTTGTTTAGGTGCGTGGTAATCAAAATAATTATCTATGAGTTTTATAATTTCTTTCTCTGTTCGATTTACCTTATAAGTATACAAAATTGGATCCCACATGCTTCCATAATAAAGACCAGTGCTATTTTTATTTTTTAGATTTCTCGTCTTATTAATATTTTCGTGGTTTGAGACATTCCAATCTCTTCTTACACCACCCGATCCAGTTTTCTGGTTACTTGATATAATGCTCCTCGGATTAATTGATTCAGAAAATATAGCATTCTCAGCTCCGCTATTAAAATATTTATTTGTTAATTTTTCTCTAATATTATCTATTCCATCTAATAAGTTATAACTCAAAACTAAAGAAACAGCTAAAATGAAAAAATATATCATACTTATTATTCTTTTTTAAATTATATATTTAATATGAAACAATGTAATATCGACATTTTATAGTGTGTTTTGTATTATATGGATTTACTTCATCACTATCAATTTGTTTGGTCATTTAGATTATATTTTAAATTACTTGATTATTCGTCTCTTACTATAATTAATCTATCTGTTACAATTTAGTAAATGATAATGGTTCATTCTATTATATATCAAATAAAATTGTAGGATAATTGAAACCCATAACTGATAATTATAATTAAAGGTTTTTATATTGGTAATTTATAGTGTTTTATAACTGATTTAATAAATATATATTCTATTTTTATTTAATTGTATTTCTTTTAATTTTCAATACAATATACTTTAAAACCTAATTTAAATTTTAAGAATATTTCATCAAAATAATAACGGACATTAAATTAAAATATAAATTAACTAATAAAATATTATAAACTTAAACCATAGTTTTTCAAGTCTGTTCAACATAAATAAGTAATTTAAAAAATTAAAAATAAATATTATTAAAAAGCATAGTCTTGGTAAAATGATAAATTTACTAAATCATCAATTATTAAAGCTTATATGATTTTTCTAGCTGTATTGATTTTTAAATAACGTAAATAACAATATTGACATCCAAAAGATAACGAATTATAAGAATATGAATTTAAGACATGGACAGATAACAAGTTGTCATGATATTAATGATACTAGTCAAAATTAGTTTAAATGTATATTTTTATTGCGATAGAATAGTTACAGTTTATACTTATTAAATAATAAATTGAAATATGCAATATTTATAACTTTTTTATTATAAGAACCTCTGTTTATAAAATTACCTTTATAATGATTTATTAATATTCACGATATTTATATTAGTAGCACTCAAAGTACTCAACTCTATAACATGTTAAGTGCATCATACTGTAATGTAAATATATTTTAATATAAGAATTTAATATTTATTAATCAAAATTATATTATTAAGAATTATAAACACAAATTAACATATTTCAGAACATATCTTTAAAATTTTACATACTTAGTATTATTTGTTTATTCTACTTTTTGTTTTTAATTTATGAACCGAGTTTACCAACTTAAGTATTGCTTCTTTATTTCTGTATAATTTGAGAATGGGATTTAAAACTAAAATAGTATTGAATATATAAAGTGTTATGAACATCTCCACTATTGGACTTTAATAACCAATCATCTCAAATTAAAGTATAAAATTTTTATTCGTGCAAGCAGGTTTTAGTTACTGCATTTGTAACCTGCTTTAGCAATTTCTAAATTTTTCCAATTTGTTATTGTCTCTAAAAAATAGTTTTATTTAAGCTTTTATCGTAAATAAATACGGCCAAATTATGTTTGACTAGCATATGACTTCTTATAAATATCAGTCTATACTAAAAACATTTATGTTAACTAACTTTAAACCTGGGTATTATAACCTTTTAATAGGATTATAAAATAAAAGGATGAGATTTTTATTATTATAACTTTTATTATTCACATTTATAAAACTCCATCATCAATCGAAGTATATGAAATACAACCAAGAATAGAATCAGGTAATTCATTTTCATAGCAAATCCTATAAACAGCTACAAATAAAGGGAACTCTCTTATCATCTCTTTTCTACTTAGAAGCTTATATATCTCCTTGGCTGTAAGTGTTCCTTGTAGTTTCTGGCCTCCCATTCCATTCTCGACCTCCTCAATAGAACATCTTTTTTCACCAATCATTTTTCCGCATTTAAAATTTCGTCCACTCAAACATGAAACTATCAGGTCAGCAACACCTGAAGATTCAAAAAGAGTCTCAACAGAAGCCTCAGGATGAAATACCTTATAAAATCTTATAATCTCAATCAGACCCTCTCTCATTATAGCTACCGTGGTGTTAGTAGGATATCCTAACCCACACCCAATCCCATACCCCAAACTTACAATATTTTTTAAGGTTCCTGATAATTCTACACCGCATTTATCACATACCATTACTACCCTATAAGTGTAGCAATTAAAAATAGAATACCAGATTCTTCCATTCCTCTCATTAGAATATCCCAGAGTTCCCTCAGAGACACATCCCTTAGCTACATCCATTGCTATATTAGCTCCCATAAGCACTGAAACATCAAATCCCAGCTCCCTCTCAATATATTCACTTATAAGCATTACATTGTTATCTACATCAATCATACCCTTAGAAAGATTTATGCCAATCACATTTTTCTTTAATTTTATTTGTTTTAATTCCAAACAAATTCTTTTAACAAATTGATGGGGTAAAACAAACACAAGAAGATCGGCACAACTAGCAACAAATTCCAAGTTAGGATGGGCAACCAGTGTTAAGGGAAGTTTTATACCAGGAAGATACTTTACATTTATATGAGTATTATTTATAATATCTGTTATCTTCTCATTACCAATCAGCTCTTCATATGTCCACATTAATATTTCCTCATCATATGCCGGGTTGTTTGCTATATTTTCAGCTATTAATTTTCCTATTGTTGTTCCCCAGTTTCCACTTCCTATTATTGATATTTTCTTTTTCATTTTAGGGATAGAAAATTAATAAATGATAAACAAATAACTCAGGCATGAAGAAAATAAGTTGGCATAAATAGAACTTATCGGAAATTTTAATATTTATATTTAATACTTTTGTAGAAAGATGTAATGATAAACAAATTTATAATTTATTTTATACATAAAATTTGTTTGAGTATTAAAATGTATGTATAATAAAATAAGGAATAACTTTATTTGTTAAATAATTATGCTATAATCATTACTTATAATTTATATATAATATTTTTATTATTGGTCAGAATTTATGTATAATTAAATATTTAATAACTTAATTTGTCAAATAATTATTACTTATGATTTAAATTTAATATGAAATTTATTTTATTATTATATTTGCTACTAAACTTATAATTTATTTTATATTAGAATTGAATTTGTTAAATTTTATAATAAACCGAAAATAAGCAAACAATTGTTCATATAAACAAATATTTATAGTAATTTATTTATTCGCATCTTGGTTTATGCATTTCCCTTTTTTATTTTCTTTTGCATAAATTAAACCCCAAATGCAAAGACAACAGAAAATACGAGCATCAAATATACAAGCTGCTATCGGTGTGACAGAAAGCTTATCCACCTCCTTGGGTCCGCGTGGCTTAGATAAGCTTCTAATAACTGGTAATAAGACACTTATAACCAATGATGGGGCTACTATTCTTAAGACTATGAGTCCCTTGCATCCTATCACTAAGATACTTTGTAATGTTGCCAAGGCCCAGGATGAAGCTTGCGGCGATGGAACTACATCAGTGGTTGTCTTGACTGGATGTCTGCTACGCAGTATATCGGGACTACTTGAGCGTGGTGTGCATCCTACACAAATATGTCGTGGCTTGGAACGTGTAAAGGAGTATTCAATGGAATATGTAAAAAAGATTGCTATTCCCATTGGACAGAATTCTACACCAGATTTGGAGATAAATGATTATATTAAAAGTGCTGTCACTTCTCTCAGCTCAAAAGTGGTAAGCACTTCTGCTACAGAAATGGCCCCTGTGGCTGTGGAAGCAGTCTTAAAAGTAAAGGGGAATTTGAGGGATTTAAAAGTAGTTAAAAAGATGGGAAGTTTAGAAGATATAAAAATACACTCAGGTGTGGTCTTAAATGCTTCTCTCAACGAAAATCCTTTTAAAGAAAAAAAGAAAATAGTATTAATTAAGTTTTGCATAAGCGCACCTAAAACAAATTTGGATTCTAAAATTATCGTAAATGATTATGCATTAATGGACCGCATAATCAAAGAAGAAAGAGCTTATATTTTGGATATTTGTAAGAAAATAAAAATGGCTGGAATTCAAATGATTATAGTGCAGAAAAGTATTCTTAGAGAGTCGGTGAGTGAACTAGCTATGCACTTTTTAAAGAGACTAGGTATTCTTGTTGTGAATGACGTGGAAAGAGAAGAGATGGAGTTTTTAGAGCGGAGTTTGTGTGTTAAGCCAGTTTCTGAAGTTGATTTACTGTGTGATAAAAATATCGCCTTGGCTGAAGTGGAACTTACTGAGGATATTCTTTCTATATACAAGCCTGGAATGCCAACATGTAGTGTTGTTGTAAGGGCAAGCGAAGATATCATTTTGGATGAGGCGGAGAGAAGTTTAAATGATGCTTTATGTGTTGTTAAGTGTTTAGTAGAGGATCCTTATTTAGTTCCAGGAGGCGGTGCAATAGAAATAGGAATTTCAAAATTACTAGCTGAGAAATCCCTGAGTGGAGGGGATGATGGAATAATTCTATCTGAGCTTGGAAGGGCCTTTGAAGGAATTCCTTATTATCTAGCAAGGAACGCTGGGCTAAATCCCATTGATATTATATCTGAATTAAAGGGTGTTATTAGTACCAAGCCAACCATGGGTGTGGATATAAGGAGGGCAGGTGTTGGCTGTATGGTTGAGGAGGATGTTATACAACCTTTAAAAGTAAGTAGATGTGTTGTAAGTCTTGCTATTGAAACTGTTATGATGATTCTGAAGATTGATGATATTTTGCCGTCTATTTAATAAATTAATGTTTTTTTATTAATAAATTTTGTTTTTCTATTAAATAAACTTATGAGGGAATAATCTTTAATTATATTTTTTATTAAGGATGGCATTTGTTTAAAGCTAATAAGTTAAAATAAAAAGTGGGTGTCTAAGACATTATAATCGTTAAATAAAATGTCGAAGATATAGGATTTTATTGTGTTTTATAGAAAGAAGTTCATGGTGGTATAATAAAACAAGATGTACTTTGTTGTATATCGCTTTACTTAAACAAAAACTTTCACGATTTATGATTTCCTGGCTATACTTTAGTGACACTTTTTATATATAAAATTAAATATTTGACTCACCGCATCGACTGTCTCAATTGAGATAATCTTTTTGGTACTGATACCGTCTATCAGAGCTAGATCGACCTTGCAAGCAAAGCAGTGCACCTTTAGTCCGGTACTTTTAGCATTAAATTAAGTCACTTTTATCATCCCAGTGTTAATATACATATGAAACCGTGTAGCTGACTTACCAGGAGTCCCCTACTGCAAACATTTCAATTATCAAAGAAACTTACGCAATTACTTAAACTTAATTTAGATACGGTATGTTTTTAAATTCTTTGACTATTTAGATGCCTGATATTTGCCATAAAAGGTTTAGTCATGAGTTGTTAATTTGGCAATGATTTATAATCAATAAATGTGTGAAACTTAATGGCTTTTAACTAGCCTTAAAACTCCCATCTCTGAGGAGGAATGAAGAAAATTAGATAGTTGGCTGACTATCTAACAACTTCTTATAATTTGATATTTATAATTTATCATGGATATATCTTTGAAAAATCGTCAGCAGCAGGATTTGAACCTGCGCGGGAAATCCCAGTAGATTTCGAATCTACCGCCTTAACCACTCGGCCATACTGACTACAAATTGCAGTCTATTACTATTAATTATCTACATCTTTTATCAATAAATATAAATAATATTAAATGAGTAATAGTTTATAATTGAATATATTAATATATCAATTTTTCGTTTATAAAATCATCTTTAAATCTAATATATTAAATAAAAAAAACAATTCTAAACTTATTATTACCAAAGAATTTTTTTTACCGATTAACCCCATTTGAAAATCCGGAATGTATTTTTTATTAATCATTACTTGAATATAATAAAAATGTATCTGATCTTTAAAGCAAAATTTAATATATGTTATTTTTATGTTTTATTAGTAATTAAAATTAATTGTTAACATGGTTTATCTCGTATTATATATCAATATTTTATGATATTTCGTTTTTTATTAACTAAGTAACATTTATAATATATAAATTTTGTTGATATGTCTATTTATTTAATGAAAATATCACTATATGTTTTGTTTTTTCTTTTTATACAATTCTACACATATGTTCAAATGATATTATTCAAACTTAATAACCCATTTCTGATGAATATATATTCTCAACCTATGATTTTACGATGAGAAGAAGAGTTAAATTATATCAGTTGAAGTTGGTATAACGAGCCAAGATAATTCCAAATTGTTGAAACGGAGAAGAAGAGGAAATACGACCTTTTGGCGAATGAATCAGACTTGTTGTACAAAACAAATACTAAAATAATACCTTATGTTATGACATGGGACGGTGTGGTAACCAAGTATCACAGAAATTGTATTAAAGAATTAAATATAATATCTACGATAGAGGCATACATCCAATTGACGGTATTGAAAAAATGCTTATAATTATATCACTTGAGTATATAAGAAGCATTGAGGATGAAATAAGCGTAAGAGATCAAGTAGAAGAGGTTGTGAAAAGATGCGGAGAAGCAAGTGCTACTAGATACCAAGCGCAGGCCATATAAAAGAAAGACTAACTTTTGAATGAAATTTATCGTCTACTTATGATGTGAGCATTGGTTTATAAATACAAAATTTAAAATGTAATCAGGATATATGTTATAATGTTGTTAACATTTTATTTTTATTAAAGTAAAATATATTATATTATTTATAAGTTGATCGGAGTGAAATTATACTTAGATAATAATTTATTAGTAGCTTTATATCTCAGAAGTTGTTGAATATTATATACTTTTAATTTATTTCATAACTTTATATACATTTACATATGTTTGAATAATCAATTTCCTTATTACTGCTCGGAAATAAAATTTTAAAGGTTAGTTAATTGGTCAAACTATTTAGCATTATTATTTGTAGTTTATATTACAAGAATTATTGCTACTCACTAAGATATCTTAAGTTTTATATAATACAAAAGAAGAGCATCTAAAGAAAATAAAACATAAAATATTATATGAATGCCCTTTTGTATAGATAAAACTTATGTAATACACAATGTTCTCCTTATAAATAAAAAGTCTGAAGTAGTGCAACACTGGCCATCAACTTTACAACTTCACATGGATATTGACACTATAAATTTTAAAAATTCAATAGTTTAATACCAATATTATCAATATATAGCTAATTTGCCATGCTTGCAAGGTAAATACTGATATGATGATTGATATAATAAATGTTTAAGAAAAAATATTTTAATCATTTACGACGGTTGCTGCACTAAACTAAGAATTATACAAGTTAGATATAAGAATGTTGAAATTACTCAATGGATCTATAAATCGTGAAATACTTTGATGATAGAATACATTTAATGATAAATAACTTCAACTAAAACAAAAAATAAAGATATGATAATAGTGTCATTTATATTTGATTATATAACTGAAATATAAAACAAAATATAGGATTATAGTAAAGTATTTTATTTTGAAATTAATTGTTTAAAATGATATTATATTAAGACGAGAACTTACTAGTAGTTTTATATGTCAGAAGCTGATGTACAAGTACGAACTTAGAATTTTAGTTCACAACTGTCTATCAATATGTGTGTTATAGATGCCAACTTTCTAATTTTCTTCATTCCTCCTCAAAGATGGAAGTTTTATAGGCTAGTTAAAAGCCATTTAAGTTTCATACATTTATTGATTATAAATCATTGCCAAATTAACAACTCATGAAAATATCCTAAAAACCTTCTATGGCAAAGATCGGGCATCTAAATAGTCAAAAAATATAAAAACATACCGTATCTAAATTAAGTTTAAGTAATTGCGTAAGTTTCTTTGATAATTGAAATGTTTGCAGTAGGGGACTCCTGGTAAGTCAGCTACACGGTTTCATATGTATATTAACACTGGGATAATAAAAGTGACTTAATTTGATGCTAAAAGTACCGGGCTAAAGGTGCACTGGTTTGCTTGCAAGGTCGATCTAGCTCTGATAGACGGTATCAGTACCAAAAAGATTATCTCAATTGAGACAATCGATGCGGTAAGTCAAATATTTAATTTTATATATAAAAAATGTCACTAAAGTATAGCCAGGAAATCATAAATCGTGAAAGTTTTTGTTTAAATAAAGCAAGTTCATTATGAATAATCAATCATTGCGCAAATTTTTCGATAAAATTTTAAACTAAATACAGATATTTTAGTAAAAACGATAATGTTTATTATATATCTGTTGAGAAGTAATTTATATGATTAGTAAATTCATATAATGAAAAAGTAAATTCTATTGCAGCTATAGCATTACCATATCTCCCTTGTTTTAATATTCCGTTTATAAATTATATTAATTAGCTACTAAAAAAGAATATTTTCTTGTTAATTGACAGCTTTGAAAACTTCAATTATTTTTTAATAAATTAACACTAAATTATATTATAGTAAATAAATTTAGAAAATTTTTGATGAGAAATCATATGGTAATATATATAACTATTGAATAAACACTCAATGAGTAAATTGAATAAAATATCTAATTTTCAGTTTTTAATTTAAACTTTATCTAATTCCCTTATACAGATATCGCCATATTGTAATCTATGGCCGTGTATTATTTTAATCAATTTAACCCTTAATAATGAAACGATCTAAGAAGTCAAATCCATCGAATGATATCACAAACGATGATCAAAAATCTTTTAATCAAAGTATTTGGTGCAATGCCGAATTTATGAATAATAAAGACACATTAAAACATAATGTACCTGAAAAAAAATATATGAAAGATCAAAAATTGTATCAAACTATATCTGATAGAGTCTTTGATATGACAAGTGATGATTTATCATTTCAATATAATAATGTCTTGAATTATGACAATTATTATAAAATACCTAATTTCAATGATGATATCTTTAATATGCCGAATCTTACAGATTTACTGAATACTGAATCAGTACCCAAATCATCGTTAGGTTTTGATAATTCGGGAAACCAATTTATATCCAAATTGAATTCAAATGCTTTTAAATTAAAGAAACCAAATATGAAAAATAAAAATGTATCTAATACCAACTTCGAATATGGACAAATAACACCTGACAAAACCAATCTGAAATCACAGTTCGATACAATATCTTATAGCAATGAAAACATCATAGTAGCACCACATAAAAATACTAATCATATTTCATCACAATTTTTAAGAAATTATACGCCGCACTTCAAAAGATCATATCAATCAACTACAGCATCAAATTTTGTTATTCCCCCTCAGTCAAATAAGCCTGTGAAAATTAATCCCGTTTTAGAAAATTCTCTTTGCTACAGTAAACAATCATATTTAACAAATAAACCAAAACCTTCAAATAGACATCGATCTCAGATAAAGTTTAAAAATCAGCAAATATATCGATTAGACGAAACACTAGTTTCAATGTTGAAGCATAACTATGGATACGTGTCATTTTCAGTACCTACTCTCTTTAAAGAATTTATTGACAAAATCTCAATCAAAACCTTTGTAAATTTTTTAAAAACATTTAATTCTTTTTATGGCATTTCGATGCCTAGCTATATTGAAGAATGTCAGGATCAATTTTTTAAGTCTATTGACAGAGGTGGGTTTTTAAATATAGACAAATATATTATAAAGGAATTTAATATTTTAAACAATAATTTGTACAAAGGAATAGGATCTAAAGTTGACGAATTACGAAGAGAAGTATTAAATGATTACATATTGAGAGTTCTTCCATTTGAACAATTTATACTTGGAAATAAAATAATATATATTTATTGTAAAAAAGGAGACGAAATATATTATAAAAGATATCACTCTCTTGCAATTAAGAAGAATAAAATAATATTGAACCGTTCATTAACACAAAATGAGATTTGCATGCAAATTTGTCATGGTTCTATCAAAAACACGGTATGGCTTATAAACCTGATAAAGAAAAAACTGGTTAGAAAGGAAATTATTGCATGTTTAGGTGATGTATATTTGGATATGTGCAAAAAAGAACCACATCATCGCTATAAATTACTTGATGAAACACAGTTTAACCTTCTTAAAAAACAAATATTAGAAATGATAACGGATTTTTATGACAGGTTTGACATGTTGAGTCCGGAATATCAACCTGATATCAAGGCACAAATATTAAATACACGAAGTTTGTATTTAATATCTTTTCGACAATTAAAAAATATAATACATGAAGTAATTAATGATACTAACGATAATGTAATTAAGATTCACATTAGGACAGTAATAATATTAATAGAAAAAAATATTTTTATTTTTCGAAATGATGAAACATTTAAAAAAGTAATAATTAAATACTTTTTGAAACATATAAAAAAGATGCCAGAACAGTTAACAGATTCAATATTTAGATTGATTTTTAAACTAAAGCTAAGCAAAAATATAAAACGAAAATTTATTAATTTAGCAAGAAATTGGATAGACGAAAAGCTTGTAAAAATGGAAAATTATCTAAAAGAAAAGGCGGGCGGGGATGATTGTGCTTATTTAGTTATGTTCGTATCAGAAATTAAAGTATATAAAAACAGACTTGTAAATATAATGTTTCTTATTATTAAAAGAGCTATAAAAAACAGAAAAATAGATATCAATATGTTAGATTGTTTTAGATGGCTATGCTTTAATGTATATTCCCATTCAGAATTGAATAATGAAAGATTAGAACTTCTAATTAAGGGAAGTAAAATTCATATGTTAGGCGATGTTATTAATGATATAATATAAATTTGTAATATATTTTATTTTGAGGTAATAGAAAATATCAATATTTTTAATAAAAACAAGCTTATGGTGTAAAATTTGTAGTCTAATGATATTTTTAAATAAAATTTTGAAAAATTATATGTTGAATATTATTTATGATAAATACGCGATTGATTTCAATTTTTATAATCACGTGAAAAAAGATCTTTAAATGTATTATCATATAAAAATGACCAAGTCCGATATACAGTTGTAGGAAGTAAATGATAAGTTAAAATAAGCAGATAATAAATATAATAAGTCGTGGCCGTCTTAAAACATCATATTTAGTGAATATAATAGATTAATCGATTAATTCATAATATTAATGTATTTCATAGTTAGAAATAAAACTTTCTATATTGAAAAATTATAACAGATTCAGTTATAATTGAATAGATTAAAGGAGTATAATGAATTATTATATTTATCCATTGAGAAATATTATTATCTGTGATAACATATAGTAAAACTATAATTTATAAATAATTTAACAATATAATATTTATAAAAAAATCAAATCTGAAATAATGTATCAATCAATATTGCTTTTATTCAAGAGACTCTGTTTTAAATTAAAATTTATCGTTATAAAAAAATTCTTTTTATTTACTTATGTCATTTACAATGATATCTGGTTATACGTCATGATTAGATTTATAATTTTTTTATTATTATCTTTATTTAATAAGTTAAACTATTCTATAGAAATATAAAATAATCGATTAATGCTATAAAATTTATTTTTATATGAAAATGGTAGTCTAAATTATCAAATTATAATGAATAATTTGTTTTATAAAATCACTCTTTTTATTCAAAAGAAGAGTCTTTCTTTTCGATGGCCTACGGTTGGCATCCAGTGGCACTTGCTTCTCCGAATCTATTTACAGCATCTTATACTCGATCTCTTACGTCCATGCCATCCTCAATGTGTACTCAAGTGATATGGTTTCAAGCGTTTTCTTCAGTACTGTCGATTGTATGTATGCTTTTATCGTAGAAGTTATATTTAATTCCTTAAGATAATTTCTGTGATACTTGGTTACCACACCATCCTATGTCATAAGGTATTGTTTTAGTCTTATATTTTGTTTAAACAAAATTTATCTTTAATAATTTCTTGTTATTATTGATAGTCTTTATTTTTGCATTGATTTATGATATTCTAGCCTAGTGCAACAACTATTTCAATTCTAACTATTTTACTATCTTGAATACTATATTGATGTCAATCAAGCCATCTGTCGGAGCTGTATCAATATTTTAAGCAATGTGGATATCTGTAATCTGTTACTTTGTGCAACAACACAAGAAACCTTCATTATCTGATGTCGCATTGCAAACTTCACATAGAACAGTGTAACTAAATTACCTGAAAGCTTCCTACTGCAATCATACTAATTATTTACATAATGCTGCATTATTATAAACTAGCGCGGCCAGATTTTATGCATAGTATTTATATGTATTATCCTTATGTAACTCTTTTATATAAATATAGATTATAAGATAGAAGAATATATATAATCGACGGTACTGAAGACAACGCTTGAAACTATATCACTTGAGTACAGAAGGAGCATTGAAGACAACATGGACGTAAGAGATCAAGTAAAAGATGCTGTGAAAAGATTCGGAGAAACATATGTTACTGGATGCTATACAAAAGAAAGATAAAGAATAACACAACACTAGCCCTTTAAATAAAAAGATCGATTAATAGTTTTGTTAGTTGTTAGCAAAAGTGCTCCAACTAAATATCATAATATGTATAAAAATACTATATTTACAGTTGACATCTATAATTTAACCTTTAAAAAAACATAACAAATATTTTATTGATTTACGAAGAAAACAAGGATAGATAAAAATTATAAACATATAATCGTATTATCTATTGTCAAAACGATTTCACTGGTTTATATAGTACTTATAAACGTATTAGTTGGTAATTTATAATGTAATTAATAAAATAGGCCTATGGCAGAATCGAACCACCATCTCCACTTTACGAGAGTGGTGTTTTACCACTAAACTAATAGGCCTTATCCTTAAACGACATGTTTAAAATATATTATAAATACTCTAAATTTTTATAATAATTTTACAGATAGAAGTAAATTCTTTGCTTATTTTTTGAATATAATATTAATTAATGTTTTATTTAAATGGGGATTATATTTAATAGTATTACTTTTGATATTATTTTCCTTTGACCTGCAGTAGACATCCAGTTCCGCTAGCTTTTATTAGAGCGTCGACTGCTTTCTCAACAACATCCATCACTTCCAATTCATCCTCAATACTTCTTCGATGCTCAAAAGAGATGGTTTCGAGCGTCTTTTTAAGCACAGTTAATTGGGTATATGCTTCTATTTGAGCTGTAATCCCGAGCTCTTTTAGATAGCTTCTGTGGTATTTAGTCACAACACCCTCCCATGTTAACACATATGGTATTATATTAGTTTTTGCTTTATATAGTATTCCAAGCCCGTTTGTAAGGAGGTCATATTTTCTTTTTTTCTCAATCTCAACTTGCTGCAGGTTATCCTGGCTCGTTATACCGATTTCAACTAAGATGACCATATTTTCTCTATTATCGTAAATAAATATATTAGGTCGATTATGCTTGACTGGGATATCAGTTCTAATCCTGGTATCGACTCTGATCTCAGCCAGATCATTTTCAGCGATCTCTTGGACTGAGTGCTTCTAAATTTCTTTGTTTTTTTGAAGCCGTATTTATTCATTAATAAGAGGTCTATGCATCTTAACACCACATTATGTATTCGGGTATAATCATGGCCAAGTATTCGATCACATCCTGTTGCTAGGTTATCGATAGTTTTTTTTGCCTGGCCACAATGCTGGCATGAAGAAGCGGTTTCTCCCCAGAAAACATTTCTGTCTTGAATGTAATATTAATTAATAATATATATTTTTTATAACTAACCTAGATATAATAGTAAGATGCGTGCCATGATATTTATTTATTTAATTTAAACATTGTATTTATCTTTTATTGCGAATAATCCACTTTCTGATGGATCAAATATTTTTACATTTAATTCAATGTTAAGAAATATATTGATTCTACTAAGTAAATCATATTGGTTGAATTTTCTTTATTTAAATAAGATATTTTGCGATTCATACTTTCTTGGCTATATTCTAAAAATTCGTTATATATTGAGAACATTCTGTGAGTTTCTTAGCCTAGAGCAGCTACTGTCTCAATTGATTTGATTTTTTTTATTGAGTACTCATACCGCTGCTAGTTGAAACCCATGCAGTCTACAGAGCCAAATCGACCTTGCAAGCAAAGCAGGATAACTCTAGCCGGTACTTTTGGTATCAAACCAGGACACTTTAATCATCTTAGTGTCACTCGTAATCGTTTATATAAAGTCGCTTATCCGAAGTCAATTTACTTCAGATATCCCAATTACAGGTAAAACGTCTGCGTGTTGCCTTGGGTTGATCTGGGTACGGTTCTGTTTTAATACTTCCATATTTTTTATTTCTCCAAATCCCTTCTTTACTCCGGAAAAGCTAGGATATTCCTTGAGGTGTAAATTTGGCAATGAATTCATTGGCCAATAAACGTTGAAATTCAATGAGCCTTAAACCAACCTCTGAAACTGTCACTTCTAGGAGGAATAAAAAAATTGAAAAGTTGATCATTTACAAAACACACACATAGTTAGACCATGCTAGACTAAAATTCCGAATTTGCACGTGTTCAGCAGTTTCTGCAATCCATAACCCTTATAGTAAGTTCACATTCTAGTTTAACACTTCAGCTTGGATTATAAATATTCATTATAATTAATATAAAACCATATCACTTGAGTATAGAAGAAGCATCGAGAATGGCATGAACATAAAAGATCAAGTAGGAGAGGCTGTGAAAAGATTCAAAAAAGCCACTGCGATAGATGCCATAAAAAAGAATAACACAACATAAACCCTTTAAATAAAATAATAATATAGTTGATTATAAAAATTGTATTTTTAATGAAATATTCTATTAGAAGTACTTTACGAGTTAGTATAAAAAATATATAATGAATCAATATGTACATAATATTTTATTTGATTATATAGTTAACTTTACTATCAGGCACTTTACTTAGTAAATCATCTCATAAACTCCTGATCTAATATGCTGTAAAATGAAACCGCATGCTTCAATTCATAAATATAATACTTCCACGTCAGAAAGTTTAATGGCTTGTAAAATGAAGCAAGTGTAAAATATAACGATAAAGCACAAAGTCAGATAATTCATAAAAGAATGTTAGATGGCGAAAATTAAAATAACTAAAATATGTGAATAATGTATATCTTTAAATTAATAATTTTAAAATAAAAAAAGAAAAGAAAGGCTAATATATTTTTGAAATATGTTAAATTAAAGTGTTGAAATACGTAATACTTTGCTGAAACCTCATATAACTGAAGGACAAGCAACATCAGGGAATCTTAATGACTCATTGTTTTATTCAAAATTTACTAAGTAAATCATTCAACATGTACAACGAATAAACATCGTTAATGACTCAACAATTCACGATAAATTTTTAATTACATGACATCTCCTGAAATCTTACTTTGTTATATAAATAAAAAGAAATAATAACACACAAATCATCAAAAAGAATAAAGATAGTAGTAATAAATGCATGACGTATAGTACAGAAATAAACTAATTACAGTTGTTTACTAATTTGGTAGTAATGATCAGATATATAAAATATTAAACTAATTTTTATAATTAAGTCAACTGAATATATCATCAATCCTATATAAATAAGTTTTTATAATAAAACGGATAATACCGTATAAAACGTTTATGATTACGTATTAAAATAATATAACATTATAATTTAGTACCAAAAGAAATGGTTTATCACAAAAAAGCTTAATGTTATAATTTCAAAATAATATATTTACTAAAGACATAATTAGAAATCAGAAGGTGTGTTTAACAACCAAAAATTAAAATAAAGTGTTTATTAATCAAAATGATTCATTTTCTTTACAGAAAAGTATTAATTTATATCAAATGAAACGTATAAGACAATAATTGAAAACTGCTGTAATATTTATTGTATGCAAAATGATTTTATATTGTAAACAAATACATCAATACTTTGATTAATTCTCTTAATTCACAATACTAAAATCATTTATAACTATTTTATAAGAAATGATTGTAAAAGTAGCTGAGAGAGGCATCAAATTTAAGATATTATACATATTTGCTATTTACCTTTATTTAATTTATATTTAATAATCACATGTCGTAATATTAACTTATCAGAAGAAAAGAATATGTTAGTATTAATTTTTATTTTTACTGTCCTTACAATAAAAAACATTAGAGTGGATTAAATATGAGAAGAAAATTTTGAATAATTTAAATCAGATAGAAAAGTGTGTTAGAACTAATACAATTTGTATAAAATTACCCAAATCCAAATTATTATATAAAATATTAACATATCTGAATAAATCAATGTTTTATTTATAAGAAAACAGCACAGTTAAAATGAAATCTACTTCTTTTTTAAAATCTTATAAATAGCTTCTCTGTTAAATTTAAAAATATCTTTTCTTTTAGCAACCTCAAACAGCGCGGTTTTGTTATCAAATATTTCTGAATTGTCCACAAATATGCTTAGCAAAGCTGGATGTTCACACTTGGCAATCGTATCGATAAGCCATTTCTGATCACATCCATTTTTTATAACCAATTTTAATATATAAATCTTCAGTTCTAACGGACATTTTAGTGTATAAAAAAATTCGAGTGAATTTTCCATATAAAAATTTCTGATTAGTAATCCAATAAGATGGAAATATTTGTCGGTTCTATTTTTAGGAATACTTCCAAACGTATCTAAAATGGTATTAAAAATCTTTGAATACAACTTAGGATCTTTCTGTTTTAAATATTCTATTAGCTGATGATTAAATTTTACTTGAGTTTTATATTTGGGAAGTTTATAGAGATAGAGTAAAATATAATCTGTGTCTGCTTTGACGTCCTCTCCGCTTAGTTGACTGAATATTTCCATGGGCTTTAAAATATTTTTGAAGTTCCCCCAAATGAAAATCTCGGCCAAGGAAAAATTGGCACTAGCCGAAAAATTAAAAGAATATACGTTGGCAGAGGTGGATACAATGCTCCAGTATGTAAATGTCGCTGGTTTAAATCAATTAGTCTTAGACAGAATATTTTATTTATTTATTGAGTTGGATAACCGTATTTCCACGCTCTACGACATAATTACTCCTGAAGAGTGGAACTCTGTGGTGACTTCCTACGCCACCCCACTGGAAGATGATTCATTGGTGTCATTGAAAGAGGATGTACGTCTTTACACTCAAGCATTCCGTAAGTTTATAACTCATCTGGCATCCCTAGATTTTGAAAATATAATCTATTTTTTTGAGAAGTATGTGCTCGTATCCCGGTGTAGACATACCCAATTCATTATTTTTACTCTCTGCCAACAAAACCCGCCTCTTCTTTTTGGATATCTTATCAGCCAAATAAAATCTAAAATTGGAAATCGGCTCTCGTTAAATTACATAACATACTTTGTTTCTCTTTTAGTGAGATGCAAAATGGAGGATTCGAACTTCAATTTATGCATCAGACACGTTTTAAATATAACCAGCAAAATAAAATCCAATACCAATGCTTTGTTTATACTCTGTGCTCAGTCGCTTATTTATATTTGCTGTTTTCATCCTCGTATACACACAGAGATGATAGGAGATATATCAGTTAAAGATTTTATCACTGAGCTATTTCGTAAAGATGTTGTTGGACTTATGAATCCTAATGTTATAAATCAATATTGTGGATTATATAATATTGAATATGGTAATGCCTTTATAAAATATGATTGTGATCTTTTATATTTCTTTCCTTTTGATCCACCAGTAATTGATTCAATTAAAAATATTTATAAGAACTCTTACGTGGAATTTAGAAGACAAGAATAATATTATTTATTTATATAAAAATATATAATTTTATTAAATATTATTTGATAACTAAATTATATGTCAATATACTCTAATTAACTTCTCTAATAATATCAATCCAATTCTTAATCTCTCTTTTATACTTACAGGTATGTCCCTCTTAATATCATATCTTTCCTTATTCCCGTTTTTAAAATATAATATTTCATTTTTTATTCCATTAATATTCATTCTAATCCCATCATAGAATAATATTATATATTCTGGTGTGTTATTAATAATCCATCCAATATTTTTCTCATAATAGAATTTTTCTTTATTTAGTAACACTGAGTGGATGGTATATCCTACAGTAGATTCTTCTATTGTTCTGGGAAAATATGTGCTTTCGGATTTCTTTATGATCCTTCCATTACGATGTTCTAATATGTGCGGTGTAGTAGAAGGATTCCATACCATATTTTTGTCATATTGAAGACACCATTCTTCTATAAATTTTATATCCTTTTCTATCTCATCTGCTCTTAAAATATTGCTTCTTGAAAAATATTTTTCATCTTTTTTCTTTATGCATGCATTTCCTTTATTACAAACAAAATTATTGGAATGCATAAAAAAGAATTTTCCATCTTCTAATTCGACAATTATTTTTGGTGTTTTATTATTTAGTAGCTTTAAATATTCTGATAAAAAAAGAAATATTTTAAGATCTCTAAATCCCAAGTATATTGGATTTACTGCAGTATTATTCTTATAAAATTTGACCTTTTTATTCTCCATTCTTAGCTCTGAATTGTTTAGTGCTATACTTTTATTTTCTTTTTTTATTATTCCGAACCGGCTTTCTTTTATAAAATCTTTAAAAAAGCATAAATCATAAAAAGGAATTTTATAAAATTCATAAAAGCAAGGATGTGATAAAGCATCTTCTATCCCAATTCTAAGATCAGGGATATCATGTAACATCTGGAAAAGAAGATCCTTAAGTGAATCACTGCAATCTATTTCTCTGTGCTCAATTATCTTTCTTCCTGTTAGAAGGTGCTGTGTTATTACACCTATGCTGTAGATATCAATGGATTGGTCATAATAGAGCCGCGATTTAATTTCAGGTGCAATATACTCTGGTGTCCCGCAAAATGTATTATGCTGCTTTTTAAGATGGCATGCAAGGCCTAAGTCGCATATTTTTATAGAATCTCCCTGTATTAACACATTAGATAGTTTTAAGTCTCTATGCATTACTCCCATCCCATGCATATATCTTACAGCTAAAAGTATTGCTCTAATGATCTTTTTTATGGTCCGTTCCGGGATAGGAGTACGGTTGAGTAATACACTGAGATTTCCTTCACACAATTCCATAACTAAAAATATATATTTGGATGTGGAAAACGAATCATATAGCTTTACAATCCCTTCATGATTTAGATTTTTATACATCTCAATCTCATTTACTGCAATGGCTGCTTTACTGCTTGGTATAGCTTTAAGAGCTACAGGACATCCATCAGATTTACGATATGCTGAGTAGACTGATGCTGTTCCTCCAGTGCCTATTGATGCTATTATTTTATAATCACCTATTTCGGGCATATTAGTGGGGTTTCATTTTAAGCATTGAAATATTTTATGCATTAAAATTTTTTTATAATTCCTCGTTTTGTTTTCTTCTATGCTTGATGAGCATCCATTAAAACTGCCACCCACAAACTTATCTATTGCTTATTTTACTCGATCGTTTATTTCCATGTCATATTCAATGCTTTCCCTTATTCTATTAAAATAGTTTCCAAGATTTTTTTTAATACGATGGATTGGATATATGCCTTAATAATTGGTGGAATCTTAAGTAACATTTGTAAAACTTCATCATTATCCTTCCATGTGATGGCATAAGGTATAATTTTAGTTTTGGCTTTATAATGTAATTTAAGCTTATTGGCCATTAAATTATTTTTTTTCTTCTTCTCAACTAGCTGGTGATTATATTAGCTCGTTCAATAAAATAATTTTATTTAAATTTTTATTGTAAATAAATATATCTGGTTTATTGTTTTTTACTAGGATATCAGTGCTTATTCTGGTTTCAATATAAATTCCAGCTCTTCTTGTTTATGATAATATTTAGAATATGAATTTATAAATTCAATTCAATAAATGTTTTCTTAGCTTAGTCGATGATTATAGTATATCAATTTTATTTGTATATTACTTGAATTACATGTTTAGAAAGTGAATAGGATATAATCTGATTTATATTTCACCTTATAAAATAGAGTATAATAATTTTACAGACATTCTTATATGAAAAATTTAAATGAATCATAAATTTTTATTTGTACTTAAAAACCGACTTTAGTTCTTTTGTTCAGAGATATCTTTTAAGAGTCTCAATAATTTTTTTCCTAGTTGATATAATTCTTGATATAATTCAAAAAAATATATACTAATTAAAGAATCCAGTATAAAATGGCAATTTATAGTTAAATATAAAAAATAGAGGTTTTTATAAGGGGATTTATATTTATTAACGATCTAAACGGGATTATACAAGCGTATAATTAAACTGTTTTTTTCATTATTTAGCATTAGTCCAATTATTATAAGAAATAATAAATTAATTTTATAATTTTTTCTTAAAGATTAAATTTGTTATATTTCCTTATTCATATAATTTAAAATCCAGCTATTAAACGATCTTTAATAATCACTTTAAGAGTGAAAATAAAATTTGAGTCTTAGTTAATACAAGCAATTAGTAACTTATAATACAAGAAGTGTGTGTATAATAAACTGAGAGTAAAAACATATCATACTAGTGAGATAAGCATATATGAGATATATCGATATAAACATAATATTATTTGTAGTATTGATTGCTTAACATCTAACATTTGGTAGTCAAGTTCGCTTGCTTCATCAAACCTCTCTATTGTTTTTCCGATTCTATTTTCGGCATCTATCTCATCCTCGATATTCGTCTATAATTAAGCAGCACACCTCAAAAGTATTCTTTGGAACGATAGATTGAATAAATCTTTTACTGTGATTCTATGTTTAGCTTTTTAAGATAAGATTTGTGTTATTTGGTTACCACCTGTCCCATGTTATAACATAATATATTATTTTAGTTTTGGTTATGTATAATAAACCAAGCCCAATGGCTAAAACATTGTTTTTTTCTTTGTTTTTACAAATTGGAATTTATTTCAGTTAGTTATATCGACCTCAACTAAAATAATCCTATCTGCCTCCTTATCATAAATACGGTATATAATTCTTTACAAGGATATCAGTCCTTATCCTAGTATCCTCAAATTTTGCCTTCTTCGTTTTTTACGACCTTGTGGACTGAGTGAGATATAATTATTCTATAATTATTTAATCCGTATTTATTCATTAGAAAAAGGTACATCACCTGAAAACTTTATTACAACTACACGTATATATGTAACCAAGCATTAATCGAATGCCTGTTTTTAGGTATTAAATGGCCTTCTTAGCCTTATCATAGTGTTGGTATTCCGAAGCACTGTCTTTTTAAAGACATTACTGACTTATATATAGCATTAAATTGGTTCAACCTGAAAATTATAATTTCCATGTTTCATTTTAAAATGAAGAATCTTTTAAACTTACTTGCACATTAATGCTAACACCATGTAACTTCACAACCAATGCTTTTTTTATTAGTTTTATTATATTGTTCTGCGAACTCTTTATACAAAAATTCTTAAAAGAGTAATTCACGACAATGTATTGGTAGATATAAGAAAGGTAAGTTTTGTTGTCCTCCTCGTCTTTAGGATCACTAGTTGATCAAAACAAACATTTTTGTATTAATTAAGCGTTTTCCAAAGATGAATAAGCATATACTCGCTGTTCATCTTTACAAAGTGGAAGCTTCTTTAATATATGTCCAGAAATTTAAAACCTTTTTCTACATTCATGTTTAAGATGTAACTTATGTGAAACAAAAGCTCGATGGATATCGTGCTTAAGCGTAAGAAAGTCAAGCATTAAAGGTTTGTAGTCAAATGTGATGGTTTTTGAAAAATTACATGTTCGTTAATAGCTTTAATGAATTTTTTAATTACATAGCCAATTTACTCTCAACCATTTTCGAACTTTCTTGAATGACTCTCACGAATTATTGCCACTTCTATCCTCAATAATACCTAAATATTTGTATACTCCAATGTTTTCGAGTAATGCGGCAGCTTTTTTCAGAATGGTATATTTGTTGCCAAATTATCTCGATTGATATTAAGCTCAATGAAATCGAAGAATAATTCAGTTTCCTTAAATATGCTAGCCATTACGGTGCTATAAGTTCATAGAGGTATATGATCATTAATAAACAATAGGTAGTTCGTTACATATAAATATCATCAGCATGCTTAAATACCTTTGGTAATACCTCATTAAGCTTTGGGCTTATCAGGTTTATACACAAGACAAAAATATAATGGCTATTCTTATCATCTTTAAAAAAGCATTTCCTCAGTTTGTGCTAACGACAAAATTTAAAACAGCTTAAACCTATGTCTTGAGATTATTTCTGTATAGGCTAAGCATCAATTTTTGAAAAACCAATCTTGGATAGACATTCTTGCAAATACTAATGATCAATTGAATAAAAAGCTTTATTTACATCGATCTATCTGGATTTTAATGTTTATCTGTAGTACTTATTTACAGCAAATTCGAAAATGTCCTGTTACTTTGCACCTTAAATTTTATTGCGATACTCAACTGCTTGTCTGACAACAAATCTCTACGCCCCACTTTCAATTGTATTACGTAAATTATACACTTGGTAGTGAGCTCATAGAAGTAAGACATAAAAATAATAGGCCTGAAGTCAAAGTCTTTTTATCATTATTCTTTTTTTGAATATAATAAATTATTCTGCTATAAAACCAGTTTGTTTGTACCTGATCCTTTAAACAAACATTTCTTATAATTTTATATGCATATTTATGTACCAAGGGTGTATTCTTAATTAACAGATAAAAGATACTACTATACCAGACGCTTTCCTGTTTAGCAAGTAATTTATAATATTCTGAACTAAGAATCAAGAAAGTAATTTTGACATAGTCTGAAAAACATTCTACTAAATGATTATTATAATAAATTTATTGGAATTATTGAAATTTTTCACAATTATGTCCAATGTTCCCTTATATCCTCATCCCCACTCGTTTTCAGATTGTATCTCATCTAGCAATTTCTAACATGATTTACTTTTGTATAGTAGAAAACATTGTTTTTTATTTCTACAATTTTATAGCATTCATCTCAAGTTATATATTCAATTTTTTTATAAAAAGCAATAGTCTTTGTCACACCGTTTGGTTTCTCTGATATAGAATCATTTATTCTTATAATTTTTGACAATTTTTGTTTGTGCGCCGTATTGTTTAACCGTTGCCTTTGCTTTATAAAGTCATTTAAGCCTGTGAATTTATTTTAAATATTCTCTTTCTATATAGACACAAATCGTACCTTAGTAAAACTCTTCTAGTGACACCACTGTACCACTTGTCTAACTACTGCAACATTTTACATGTCTTTAATATGTAGCAATTATGTATTCTTTTGTAATTAGATTTAAGGAAAAAAGTTTTTCTTATTGACTTTTTCTGTTTCTTTCTTTTAAAGATCGTTGATAGTGGTATCAATTTTTATTTTATCATGAAATTAAAAATTTAAATGTACGATAGCAGCTTTTTCTTTAGAAACTTACCTTTTCAATTTTCTCCTTCTCAATTTGACAATAAAATTTATTACAAAAAATCCAAGCTTTTTGCAACTACCACGAGGAATTTTTACAAAACGAGTCTGTATCGCTCAAAATACCTATCTAGACTAATTCTCGAAAGTTTAGTCAACATCAAGTATAATCATTTTATATGATTATTCAAGAAAAGGATATGGCTTGCTTGTATGAGGCATTGCTGCTAATTGGTTTACAAGCACACACCATTTCGCCACATATTCTGTTTTATGTTAATTGGCTGTTTTTTAGAACCTGATTTTGTTGTAAATCTTTCCATTATAGCTAATTATAAAATTTGTTATACTCAAATAATAGATTCAGATGTAATCGAATAGCAGAGATATAATAATATACATTGCATATATGTTAATAATCAGAATAGTAAGACTAAATATCATAGAAAATCCTTATATAAAAGAAAAATGTATAAAAACAAAATAATATAATAAATAAAAGGTATTCTGTATATAAAAAGTAGAATTATATATTATATGTCAAAAATTAGTTTACATATTTGTAGCAATCGCCCGAATTTCTTTTTAAAAGTAATTCCTATATGAAATTTAAAAGAGAAATTCAGAAAATTGTTCATACCGTTTAAATATTTTGATATTAAAAAGCATTTGAAAACAAGTAAGAACTTTCTAAATATTTTCTCAATTTTTAAATTTATAAAATTTTCGCACTGATTTATTGATTATCCCGGTCCGAACATACAACCATAGCCTTCAACTGTTTACTATAAACTAAATTGTGCCATCTGATAGACAATCTCTTGTAAGTTGTACAAAAGTATTTGATATTTTTATTAGCAGTTTTTAGAAGAATTTTCCGCTATATATTTTAATGGCGTCATAGAACCATTGTCACTTAGCAAAACGATCCTTTAACATTTTGGTTTTGAAATAATTCTCTCAATATTTTTATTTAATTATATAACATTTGTGACGTCCGAAATGACGTTAAACTAGGACGAGAATTTGCTAGTAGTTCGGTGTGTCAGAAGCTGCTGAACAAGTACAAACTTGGAATTCAAGTCCAAACTGTCTATCCATATGTGTGTGTTTTGTAGATGGCCAAGTTATCAATTTTCTTCATTCCTCTTCAGAGGTGGGAGTTTTAGAGGTTTGTTTAAAAGTCATCAGGTTTCACAAATATATGGCAGTTGGTTAATGCACCCATTACCAAATTGACAACTCACGAAAATATCCTAAGCTCTATCTAGAGCAAAGGAGGCGCATCTGGAAAAACAATGAATATAGAAATATAAAAACAGACCCCGCGCCTAGATTAAGCCAAGGCAACACGCAGACGTTCCGCTTATATTGGAATGTCTGCAGTAGGGGGACTCCGGGTAAGTCGGCTGCACGGCTCCATATGGACGCTTACGAGTGACACTAGGATGATAAAAATTTCTCGGTTTGATGCCAAAATTACTGGGATACAGGTACCCTGCCTTGCTTGCAAGGTCGATCCGGCTCCGATAGATGGTATGGGCTTCGACTAACAGCGGTATGAGTACCTAAATAGAAAAGCTTGCCTCATTTATTACAGTTGCTGCACTGGGTCAAGAACCTCACAGATTATTCCATATATAAAAAGAGCCTCTAGAGTATAGCCAAGGAATCATAAATCGTGAAAGATTTCGTTAAATAAAGGTCTTTATTATTTTTTATTAAAACGATAATTAGACATCTATCAAAGAACAAATGAAATAATTTCGGTAGAGACTTCAATAAATAACATTTGTGATTCTATTAAATTTTTTATGTATTATTTAATAAATACACGCAATTTAATATGGTCGGTTTTGCAAATTTAAATGAATTGAACATTTTCTCAGTAAAAAAATATTATATGCACACGTGTTTAATTTTTATTATGTCAATTGATTCTACACAAGTTACAAAAACAAAATACGCCACTTATTTGATTTTTATCTTTGTCTATTTATAATATTGATATTCGCATCCTTGTGATGATAGAATTTAAATTCTTCTATATATTGAAAATCTTATCATATGAGTTCGTTATTTTTTATTTAAGTATTAATAGGTAAACACCATTAGGAATTTTTATTATAAAATTTTGTAAAGTTTTTCGGGTTTCGATAAATTCAAATTTTTTAAAAATAAATCAAATTGCTAAAATCAATAATTGTCATGAAATTTTCTAATTTGATAATAGTTTTTCAACACCATTGCTTAATTCAAATTATTTTTTATTGAATGGAAATTAATATTTGCAATTTACTTCATGATTATCTTATTTTTTCGTTAAATTAATATAAATTTACTTTTGAATACAATCATAAAATTCATCAATATTTCAAGACAATGTTATACATATTATAACTGTTTTTGGTATATTTCATGGAATTCATATAATTTGACTAATAGGAAATTGCATATTAGAACAAACAGCATGGCTTCACTCAACTAATTAATCTCATTTTTTAAGAAAATCTAATAATTTTTGACATTAAATCTTGCAATACAATCTGACACTAAAAGAGGCATAAGCAATTAAAAAGTTCATAAATGGAGAAAATAAGATTGATTCGTGATTTTTAGCATATGATATCATATTTTGTTATCATTACATAAGATAAAATCACTGTAATTTATTTATTATATATTTGAAATTATAATTTACATAATGAATTTCGAATTTTTTCAAAGTTCATCGTTCGTTATATTAAATTTATTTCTCAGAGGAAAGCGTACTGACATCATATTTTTAATTTATCAAAAAAATTTATGTACATAAGAAAATAATTAATACGATTAAATAGTATTGTTTTAGCATAGTATTATAATTGAAATGCTATCAATGGCTTTTTGATTTAATTATAATATATCAATATTTAATAATTAAATAATTAAATAATTTTTTTTCAACTTTTTAATTTAATTTTATATTAAAAATTAATTTATCAGTTTTATATATTTTTGTTTATTAGTAAATAGTTATATGGTTTAGTGGTAGATATTTAGACAAGATCGTGTATACATGATACATGTCAATCAGTTGATATCTTTTTTTAAAAAATCAGGAAAAGATTTGAATATCCCTTTATGGAAACTGTCGATCAAAATAATTTAATCAATAACTTATAAATTTTTTTTTGCTGGGGCCAACCATGAATCGAGATTATCGTAATAGGAGCGGAGAAATGCCGGGAGAAAAGAGAAGAAGAGTATTCCCTCTTATAACGTCAAAAATTATACCGCAATCCAGTCCATACTCTGAAAACTATAATAATCTCATGACGAACACTTGCCTATCAAATACGAATTATTGTGGACGCATGACGCATGCTAACGAATTAATCAAATATAATACTGGATATGCGCCTGATATTTACAGATCTTATTCTAATATTTCACCGGCAAAAAACGCAAGAACAAGATATGCCAATCAACCAATGCACACTTTCCGAAATATAAGAACAACACCGTCGTACAATTTCATTGATGGTTATGAAAACATATCCAATAAGGCAACTGACTCAAGAATTGCAAGTACTAATTATAATACAAAAAATGGTAACAGTCAATATTTAACTAAAAATTATGACCATAGAAATCTGAATAATTCAGAAAATCTATTCCAAAAAGATCAGGAGGTTGATGAAAGAGTTATAGAAGCAGCATTGGGTCTTATTCAATTATCAAAACAGCCTTATGAAAAATTTCAATAATCGTGTAAATATTTTTATTAAATAAATTGGATATTTTTAGTAAATAAATTTAAAACTTTTTTATATAAAAGGTAAATAATAGAAACATAGAAGCTATTTTCGAATTGGAATTATACGATTAATGTATCCTGTAAAGTACAAAGTGAGCAAATGTTTTTAGTTATGAAAATAAAAAATAAATATAAATTTAATTATTTTAAGTGAAAAGATATTTATTGGTTGGTAGTGTTAGAACAATGCACATTATTTTTATTTTATTTACACTGAATTTCTTTGAAAGGTGTTTTTGCAATAAAATCCTCAAAAATCGAATATAAAATCAACATATAGCAAAAATGGATATTATTAGAAGAAAATGAAGACTTTTAAATATAAATATTTGCTCGAATAATTTTCTATTTGTAAAAATATTATATTTATTTAAATAAAGCAGTTTATTGTTATATTAAAAACAGAGATTTGCTTTATATACATCTTGCGATGCCAATATCATAATTAAATAAAGCAATCATATTACAGTCGGTTATCTCCTATATCAGCATTTGCGCATTTTTTCCTGCCTCATTAATCAAATAAACATTCAATAATATCTAAAAATAATAAAATTTTAAAAGAAAAATTACTACATATATATCAAATAAAATATGAACTTCTGTAAAATTGATCATAGTTGATGCTTATTCATTAGTAATATGATATTATTGATCTTTAATCGGAGTTAATACGAATAAAATATAAAGTTTAACAATATTACGTAGTTAAAAATGTAAAGGGAAAGGGAGATAAAGAAAAAACTACAATCAATGTATTATATGAGTATTTTTAGTAGTATGATGACAAAGGAAAGTATTGAGACATTATTTTCATCAATTTATTTAAAAATAAATTTATTAAAAAAAATCATCAAAAGAGGATTCGACCGTATAGAAACAATAATATTTCAAAAAAAAATAATATCTCTTTTAAATTAATTTCATCATTTTTATCAGAAAATATTGATAAAATAGTCAGAATGTATGAGTAATAAGGTATTTATGAGTTTATGTAATAAATGCATTTTACAATTAAAGAAGTAATATTTAATTTATCCTATTAGAACCATAAACAATCAGATTGTTAAATTCATAAATATAAAACTTAACGCAATATTAAAAAGGATCCATCTAATGTATCCATTTATTACGAAATATATCATAAATGTTATATTTGACTTATTATAGTAAAACGTGATATTTTTTAGATATATAAGATGGAAAAAAGAAATATAACTATTTATCAAATATTATTAGTGTTATTAAATGGATAATATATATTAGTATGATAATATTACATTTCATGTTTTTTAATTTAGTATAATTTTACGAAAGATTTACACGTTCATCAAATGAAAAAACTCATATTATATATTTGCCACTGACGAAATAATGTAAAAATAAAATATAAAAATAAAAATATATGGTAGTGTAAATGTCCCATACATTAATAAAACATTATGAAGGAATACAAATACATATAATGGATGTAATCCAGCAATTTAATTTAAATAAAAAGCAATTTATATAAATTATTTAATAAAAGCTCATATTCCTTATGAAAGTGCAATATAAATTGCTAATATTGTTTTTTAACAATAAAATGTTGAGTATTAGTATGAAAAAAAAGAAATTATATTGAGATGGTGAGGTAATGGCATAATAAAGTGATTATCGGGTTTATTATTGCCACTATAACAAAAAATATTGGTGATAAGAATGTTTATGAACAAAGTTTATCATATTTTTATAGAATACTTAATAAATTCTGTTTATCTTAAAATGGTTTGTAAGGTTTTTGTGCTGTAAATATTTCATAAAACAAGTATTTCTCTTGTTACTCAAAATATTGCCTACTAAAGTGGGATAAGCCCAGCAAGCAGACTTGACACTTGTATTATGACACCCGACCATAACACTTATACAATCCTAGTGTTAATAATTATAACATGTTGTATAGCTGGTGATTTTTTTAGCAATTTCGATTTCAAGCGAAGCTAGTCTTTTATAATATAATTCTCTTTATTTTTAGAATTGCTTCTTTGATTCAAATAAATAAAGATTTTAAAGAAACAGTGCTTGGATAAATGCTTTCATATGCGAAATTTAGTGACTTCATAATTGACCTTTGAAAATACACGATCAAGAAGAAATAGACAATTTTTTGTCTCCCAAGCACATACAAATATATAAAAGACTTTATTTAAATTTTAAGTAATGCTTATTAAAGTTGTAAGCTTGTTTTAAATTAATGGCATTCTACACGAGTCTAAGATATATTCATACTTTTTGGTAAATAAGGTAAAAGTTAAACTTAATTTATTTCATACTAATATTTTTATCATATTCTCTTTTTTGGATTCAAATAAATAATATAGTATTATAAACATACTTATATAGTAAAACCACACTCGAAATTGACTTGCTATAAGCTAAAACATACTCCGTCCTATTTATTATATATTATAAAAATAATTAATATGTTTTACTAGTTGCCATGATTTATCTTATTTATAAAAAGTTTATTCTTTTATTGTTTTATATACGTGGTGGGCATCCTTTAGCATTATCATCCAAAAGCATCTCTATCGCTTCTACTCTTTATTTTTATACCATTCCCAATGTTTTGCCAAAACTCTAGTGAGATATTCTATGCGGTGATAGAGAAGATTGATATATGCCTCAATATTTGGTTTATGTTAAGATCTTTTAGGAAACCTTTGGAAACTTTGTCACTATTCCATCCCATGTCATAACATAAGGTATACTTTCAGCTATAGCTTTATAAAATAATCTAAGCTATTAGCCAAATAATCATGTATCTTTTTTTTCTTCGTCTCAACTAATTGAAGATTATCTTGTCCTGTTATTCCAACTTCAACTAAAATAATTTTATTTTAGCTTTCATTGTAAATAAATATAAAGCTGATTGTGTTTGACAATTACATCAGTTCTTAATCTGGTGTCAATACCTATTTTAGTCCTTCAATTTTGTTTTACATAAAATTCTTAAAGAAATAAAATAATTAAATTTATCTACATTAAATATTTTATATATTACTATTAATATATAAAATATTAGTATACAATATAGAAATGTTCGAATCATTTTTATTTTATTTGTGATAAATCCTCTCTATTAAAATAGATAATTTATTGAGTTATTAATTTTATACCTGATTAAGTTTTTAAAGTTAATACGATTTTTATAGTCAGTAAAACCATTAAGTTTAGCTTATTATAGAAATAAAATATTTATTAAAGAGAAGATGGATGCTTGCTGGAATAATAATCGTATTATAATATTTTTATGTTATGTACCAGAAAGAATATTACCCTGTATAATTCCGATTGATTTTAAGTAATATTAATGTAATATACTTAAAAATGCACATATTCATTACAATACTATTTTTTATTGACAGTATATATTTTTTCTTATTTATTTATTCAATTAAATATTATAATAAAAGCGGTATATTTTCATAAATTACTCAAGTTTACTAATAAGTTATATAAAAATCAATAATATCTTTATATATCAACAACTTCAGATGAGAAATATAATACATTAATTGCCCATATCGTATATGCTTTTTAGTATGTAAATTTGTATACGCTCTATAACCTTAAATATCGAGGTTACAATCTTATTTAATCTTAAAGCCACATAAATAAATTTTTTATTGTATATGAAATACATCTTTGTAATATTATTAATTACACAATTTTACATATAAATATCCTCAAACAATTTCAGCGAGACATATTTAAATTTACGATTTAATTGGGACTTTTTACAAAAAGTGATTAATTAAAATAATCTGTGATGACAGTGATAAATCATTATTTAGTAACTTATCATAATAAGCAGGCTAATGTATATGTAACATCAATATGTTTTTAAGCTAGCAGTGCCGATTAATATATATAATTTTGTATCATAAGCTGGAATTGATCAATAATAAAAGATATGACATTAATAAATGTTATCCATCATAATAACATAGATAAATGCTTATGAGTTAAATATTTATTTCTGCATTTATTTAAAGGGTTAATGTAATGTTATTCTTTGTCTTTTTCTTTTCGATGGCCTGCAGTTGGCATCTAGTAGCACTTGCTTCTCCGAATCTTTTCACAGCATCTTCTACTCGATCTATTACGTCTATGTCATCCTCAATGCTTCTTCTGTACCCAAGTGATATGGTTTCGAGCGTTGTCTTCAGTACCTTCGATTGAATGTACGCCTCTATTGTAAAGGTTATATTTAATTTTTTTAGATAATTACTGTGGTACTTAGTTACCACATCATCCCATGTCATAACATGAGGTATTATTTTGGTCTTTGCTTTGTATAGCAAGCTTAATTCATTCCCCAAAAAGAAAGATTTCCTTTTCTTTTTTGTTTAAATAATTTGGAGATTATCTTGGCTCGTTATACCAACTTCAACTAATATTATTTCATTCTCCTTTTTATCATAAATAAATATATCTGGTCTATTATTTTTTACTCGGATATCAGTCCTTATCCTTGTATCGACCCGAATTTCGACTCTTTCATTTTCCATGACATCCTGAACTGAATGAGATCGTAGTTTTTTGATTTTTATGAGTTAAATATATCATCAATATTTAAAAATAAAAATATGAAAAAATATTCTAATGGCCTGAGAATTGATGCCGGCAATTTAATAAATAAATGATATTTAAAAAAACGAAATGTATAATTAAAAATATAGTAAGAAATAGAAATATTATAATTTATGTTTATTTTTTCGGTTTAACAAAAATATAATTTTATTAGTCATATGTATAATTTTATTGTCTCAGTTCTTTAATAGCAATATAAAATATATACCTTGCTATTATTATATCTTATATTCTTTATATATGTGTACATTTATCAAAAACATTATTCGATTACTCTTCCCATATCATAAAACCGAAATTTAAATTGGGCTTGTCTTACATAATGAATAACATTTTTCATAATCTTTTCAGATTTTAAATTGTTAACGAAAAATTATTTATAAAAAAAAAGATATTAATTTTTTTTTAATTTAGCTACCTATTGCAAATAAATATATGATTTCTTATTTCATACTCTTTTCTGATATTAATACTAATTCTGTGTTATATGAATTAATATGATTAATGACTTAATTTATTAAATCAATATCTAAAATTTTCAATATATGTGCACAATAGTTATAAATAAAAATTCTTCATTTGTATATATGACATCTAAACTTATATCGTTTGTTATAAAGGCGGATTAATTTAATATATTATACACTATCAAGTAATTGTTTTTAGGGATACATCACTTTTAATTATAACGATTCTTTCTATTTGATCATACCAAACCAAAATTTTATAAACCCAATGGAAGGATTATTCAATGATGAAGAAATACTTTTATATATACGAAAAGAGATTAGTGAAGGGGCAAGTGACACACGGAAACTATCACTATACACACAAGCTACTCAAAAGAATCTCCCACCTACACTTACAATGCTAAGCTTATGGACCGAATATATCAATTTACTTAAGAAAGAAGATGATGAAGAAGAAATCAGAGAGATATTTCGTATGCTTCGTATGAGCTACTACAAATTTGTAGGGTATTGGAAAGAGCTCATTCGATTTGAAAAGGAGATAATGAGTCGTAGAGGACATGGGAGTGAACTCACCAAGGTGATAAAGCAAGGCTTAGAATTTATCTTCCACAAAAATTTTGATAATAAGGAAGAAATTTTA
This sequence comes from Astathelohania contejeani, assembly GCA_014805555.1. Lineage (NCBI taxonomy): Eukaryota > Fungi > Microsporidia > Astathelohaniidae > Astathelohania > Astathelohania contejeani. The sequence continues at coordinate 7,239 of SBIQ01000045.1, read as the reverse complement.
GAATACCTTCGAAGTGAGGAATTTGAGGAAAATATGATGAAAGCTAATCATAAGGAAAGTATTAACAATCCATCCGAGATTGATAATTTTAATTTAAATAATAATTCTATTTATGGAAATAATTTAAAAGAAAATAATTTTAACACCAATAATAAAATTTACAATAATAGGATATATACTAATGGGATTTGTAATGATAATATTAATATTACTGGGACCAATAATAATAAGACTAATATCAATGAGACTTATAACAATAAACAATCCGATAATCCATTCCCTAATAGAATTATATTAGCCTGTCCTCCAATCAACAAACCAACATATCAATCAAGCATTACACAGCAATTGAAATATCTTACCGGTAAAAATGAATTTAAATCACATCATGCTATAACACACCCCAATCCTCCATCTTATTCTGAAATACCATTTAAAGACAACAAACTCACAATTCTCCGTACGATAGGAAAGGGAGGGTCTTCGGAAGTTTTTCAGGTTTTGTTAGAGCACAAAATTTATGCTCTGAAAAAGGTTTACTTAGCCGAAGAGGATGACATAATCCTTAACGGATACAAGAATGAAATTAACTTACTGGACAAGCTCAGAGGAACCAATAGGATAATAGAGCTAATAGATTATGAAATAACAGAATCAAACATATCAATACTTCTTGAATATGGTGAAATAGATTTAGCATCACTCATAAAAAGGAATCGGAATAACATACCTCCACTCTCCCTAAATTTCATTCGGGATTTATGGGAGCAAATGCTTGAGATAGTACGTGTAGTGCATATGCAACGTATCATACACTGCGACCTCAAACCAGCTAATTTTTTATTTGTAAAAGGAAGGATCAAACTAATTGATTTTGGGATATCTAAGGTTATCCGCAATGATACCACGAATGTGGAGAGTGAATCTTTACTTGGTACAATTAATTATATGTCACCTGAAGCAGTAAAGGGAAATAAAAATAAAATGGGGAGAAGCAGTGATATTTGGTCACTGGGATGTATTTTGTATGAGTTAGTATATGGGATTCCACCTCTCCATAGATTCAACAGTATAATACAAAAGATAGAGCACCTTAACAATCCAAGGATAGAATTCCCAGACCTCGGACTTCGTTATGTTCCTGTAATTAATGATATGAAATTATGCTTAGTAAAGGAACCAAAGCTTAGGGCCAGCATAGAACAATTATTAGAAAGTAAATTTATTAAACCTTAAAAAATAAAAAAAGAAAAAACAAATTATTTATTAAATGTAGATAAATTAAAATGGTTGATCCAAAATAATTAAAATATTCATCTTATGGGATGTGTGCTATTTATTGACTTAATAATTCTTCTAATTCCTTTTCTTCTTCTGAATTACACGTCTCTCCAAAAGAATAAATGCTCATTTTATAATCCAATCCAATTGATATTATAACTTCCTCCGCATAAATTACTTTTAAAACGTCTTGTTCATGTCTATAAAGAACATTATTTTTATAAATAATATTTCTTCCTTGAGAAAAGAGAAGATCTCCATTTAGATGTGTTAATGACCTAACCCATCCTTCTCCTTTGTGGATAATATCCATGGAATGCGGAAATATAAATCTCCTTATTGTGCCGTCTGCTGATCCGGAATATAAATCTTCATTTATCACACAAAAATCTAAAATTGAAGTATCATGCATGTTATGAATATCCATCTTCTGATAGCTCTTATCTATTCTCGCTATAATAGGAACACTCATACCTCCATACATTTTTCCCCTATAATATTCCATGCATAACACCCTACTATCCGTCTTAATTTGGTTTTGAATTTCTAGTTGCAAATTTAAAATATAAACAGAATCCTCAATAGAAACATAAACACTGTTCTGGTAATATATGGATTTTATCATACCACTTCCTAATATTATCGTGTTCAGATTATTCCCTTTTTCATCTAATTTTGTCACTTCCCCTTTCCAAGTTCCATAAATAATTCCGTTATGATAGCACATACATGAAACGGGATTCTTATTTTTATGAAAGTGTTTAGGTGTAGTAAAGGGGTACTTGGATTGGAAGATGTTTCCCATCGCATCGCTGTAATAAAGATTAGGCTTAGCATAAATCAAATCGAATGGTTTGTTTGGAAGTGGGATTTGTAGAAGTGCCATTTGGGGTAAAAAATATTTGGCCATGCCCATCCATGCAAAATACGAATTTCTCAACAATAATTCAAGAAATAGAGATGCAGAACCGGGAAGTAGAAAACAAAAACAAGGAGTTAAGACGTATAATCCAGCAGATAGATATGGAAATAGAAGTGCTGACTAAAAAGGCACAGGAGTTGGTGACCAACAAAGAAAAAAATATTAAGTATATTTTGAATAAGAATTCGATCCCGCTTTAAATTGGAAAATAAATAAATTAAAAGATTTATGCATTAACAACTGATATATAAAAAAGAAATATGCAATTTTACTATATAGTGATTTTGCTCATAAAGTGTTTTTATTACCAATGGTGTCCACACAGCTTTACTATCAATATAATGTTTTTTATTTTAATTAATTATCAAACTTTATTCAAAATATATAATTTTGAGTATTTCTTTAATATAGTTAGATTTTAATATATAAGGGAAGGGGCTATACTAAGTCGTAACCCTGTAATATTTAATCATCAAATCATCCCAAGTTAAAACATATACAATTGATTAGTTAAAATTATCTCATTTAGGAATATCTCTTTAAGTTCAATATTTGTTGGTTATTCCTGCTTAATATCCAAACATCCACAAAATAATATTCTGGTTTATATAATATCAATGCAAATTTCACTCAATTCTTTTTCTAATATTTTATAAACTAAATTAGCATTTTATTTTAAGGATAAATGTTAATTTATTCTTTGTCTTTTTTTTTCTATGATCTGCAGTTGGCATCCAATGGCACACGCTTCTCGAAATATTTTCACTGCATCTTCTACTCGATCTATTACGTCTATGTCATCCTCAATGTTTCTTCTGTACACAAGTGATATGGTTTCGAGCGTTTTCTTCAGTACCTTCGATTGGATGTATGCCACTATTGTAAAGGTTATATTTAGTTAATATTTTCTATGGCATTTGGTTACTATACGATCGCGTGTTATAACATAAGGTATTATTTTAGTCTTTGCTTTGCATAGCGAGCCTAATTCGTTTGCCAAGAAGAAAGATTGCCTTTACTTCTCTGTTTAAACAATTTGGAGATTATCTTGGCTCGTTATACCAACTTCAACTAATATTATTTCATTCTCCTTTTTATCATAAAAAAATATATCTAGTCTATTATTTTTTACTAGGATATTAGTCCTTATCCTTGTGTCAACCCGAATTTAGGCTTTTTTATTTTCTATGACTTCCTGGACTGAATGAGTTCGTAGTTTTTATGTTTTTTTAAAGCCGTACTTATTCGCAAGTAGAAGGAGAATACACCTAAGTACCTCATTATGCATTCACGTATAGTCATGGCCAAGCATTCGATTACAACCTGTTTCCAGATGTTCGTCGACTTTTTGGCTTTACTACAATGCTGGCATTGTAAAGCATCGTCTTTCCAAAAAACGTTTCTATCTTGGTTATAGCAATAAATTGCTTATTATGGATACAAAAGTGAAAGAAAATCAATAAATATCAGCCATTATTTATATATTTTTTATTTGTTTAATTATAAACCAGAATTCGAACTGGTATTTTGTTTGAACATAATCGACAGGATATATTTATTTACGATGAAAAACATAATACTTTTGGTGAAAGTAAGTATAAACTATTAAAATAACTTATAACAGATCGAGGTATATAAAATAAATACAACCTCCTTATGAATGAACTAGCCCACTAAATTTACAATATTCTTATATATAATAGCATGCATTGTGTGGCGACTAAATACTACATAATTTATTAAAAAATGCTTTGTGTTACGCCATGAAATAAAATTTATATCTGATATACGATCTATACTAGTAATTTCTCTTGAACGAATAAAAAAGTATTGAGAGTTAGATTATAAGCAAATGTTGTCATGAAAAAAGCAGTGGAAAAGTTACAAAATAATTTCAGAATTTGCTTTGAAACAAGACAATGAAAAGGAAAAACAACGAATAAAACAATATTACCCTTTAATTAAATACAAACAGATTAACATTTTATTTTTATTATAATATTTTATAACGAAAGAATAATACAACGAATTGATCCTTTAATAAATTTAAATCCAAAACTCGATCTAGAAAATATAATTTATTTATACCTTACAGTATTCCAATTCATTACTATTCTCATATGCATGGATATCTAATGCTACTTCTACGCTTTCTCTGAGAATTGCCAATTGACTATTCAAAAATGGTGTTAGAAGCTCATGACATCTTTTAGTTCCTATTGCTCCCAGTGCTTCGGCAGACTCATGTCTTACCATTCCATGCTCTGAAGGATCTGCCATGACTTGTCCGAGAACCTCCACCGCCCTAGGATCACGCATCTGTCCAAGAACAAATGCTATTTCATGCTTAAAAAGAGCTGATTCATCACTGAATCCTTCACATAGCACCTCTGCTTCTCCAGCGTCACGAAGCCAAAACATCGCTTTATATCTCTGATATAAGCACGACTTAGGATTCAAAAAAATTCTTTTGGCTTCTTCAAGAGAAGAAACTTTAAGAGGGAATGCTGGATCCCGAGAATCAAAAGAAGATACCTCAGGATAATTGGTTTTCATTCCTTCTCGTATTTTACATGCTGCAATATAGCATGTTTCACTGACGGGTGCACTGGAATGCCCAACTAGAGAATCTAGCAAAGGAAGGTTTGAACTATCTAAATAATTTCCTAGTGCTTCTGCAGCTTCATGGCGTACAACCTCATCCTCATTTTCATTTTTTAATACTTTCCGTAGAACATCCATAGAAGCGCTATCCTTTTTCTGTCCAAGTACATATGCTGCTTCGTGCTTAAGTAATACACTTTCATCATCAAAAGCTCCTTCGATACATTTTGCGGAATATGGATCATCACTATTTCTAAGATAAAATAATGCTCTCATACGTGCAGCAATTGTTTCATTTTTGTCTGTCAAAATTTTAAATGCTTTGCCAGTTTCTTCTTGCATGGGTTATTTTTTCAACTGGAAAAACATAATTTTATTTTAAGATTGTAATATAGCTCTTTATTTAAATAAGAATTTATTAGAATGGATAAATAATCTTATTAAGATGTTGTATAAAATTTAAAATTTATATATTATGTAAATATTGAATTAGATATTCACAAATAAATTCTATCATGTCTAAAATAATGCCGTGCCAACTTATAATTGTAAAAGAACAACATTGAATAAAGCTAGAACATATCTGAATAATTATTGTAAAATTTCTAATATTGTTACCCCTTCTCTTCCTCATATAAAGCTTAGTATAAATATGACATGCATATGTCTTTGTAATATTTGACTATTATTTAATATAAGTATTCAAGATAAAATGGTTGCTCCATTTAATCAGATTTCATTGAATTAGGTAACATATTCCAAATATGAAATGCTAATTTGTTTTAAAATTGTATGATTTAGAAAATATATAAAAGCAAAATTCATGGATTATTTGTTATCGTAACATTGAATACTTTTTTTAAATAAAATTTCAATTTATTATATAATAAAGTTATATTAAATATAATAATAACGCTTTATAATTAAGTTGATATATTTACCAGGTAATAATGGCCTTGATGAATAGATTCAATGTATTAAGTTTATGTGCTTACAAATCATATACATTGTTGAATTATTATTGGGAAGAGAAAAAAAGTGAATGTCTTAACTTTGCCTGACATATGCTTTATAATATTTTATTTTTTACTCATAACACGAATCGGTGTGTTTAATGCATTGATGAAATCAATATTGATGTTTATATTGTTAAACCATATATATTCTTTTTTAAAAATTGATGTATTTTCAGTTTTTGCAATTATTTTTAAATGAATTTTTATACAATCAACCTTTTTATATAATATCACCCTGCATTGTCTTTTAGCACAATTGTTCACTTTTATGTTTGATTTCGGGCAACTATTATTTGCTATAAACCATACTTTTTATTAAATTTCTTAATATATCATTTCAACATAAAACTCCTTACCCATCGTTCATGAGATCTAATATCCCTAAATATATGGTCTTATCAATAAATATAATATATATTACCCCCTAAATATGATATGTTTCTACTCCCATAATTTATATATTTAATAATTGATTGTTTGAATTTATCGATTTTTATAATCCAATCCTCATGCAGATTCAGTCTTTGTTTACTCTCTATGTTTGTATCAATTTAATACTATTGAATCGGTGTTCAACAATAAAAACAAATTATCTGGAGTTATTTATAACTAATATTTTAAATTTATAGATTGTATTCGAATATAGTTTGTTTTATCTCAAAATTTATAACATCATTCGCGTGTTAAATTAGTCTCTCATATTGATATTACTTTATTAAATAAGTTTTGACATACAACATTATTATATTAGTATAAAATTGTATGTTTTAATATAGTATATATTTTTATAGTAGTTAATAGTATCATATTACAAAGTGTATTTTTTTATTGAGACTTTTAAAGATTTATATAGTCGTTAATGATTAACAAACTTATATCTGATAAATTTTTATTTTTTCAATTATATATAGTGGTAAAAATTTCGTCGAGAATCTTTAAAATGAATAAATATTATCGAATATTGTTTCAATAACTAGATTATAAGTAAATTTTCGTAAGATTAGATATGGTTTATATGAAGAACTTTTTTATTTATTTTCCGATTTCTTATTTAGACAATCTAGTATGTCAACTAATGGCATATCCATTACAGTTTCAATGGTGCGCTCTTTTATCTCCTCATACAATGATAATTTTGTATCCCTATAGTCTGGAATAACAAATTCGTCCTTCTTTTCATCATCAGTGTTTTTCTGACTGATAACTACTTTTCCTTCATTGCATTTTTGTGTTTTTTTTACTGGAACCCTAATTTCTATTTTAGTGCGTTTTCTTGGCACACAATTAGAGTTGCTATCGTTAATTAAGGTCTCCTTAGTCTGCCTCTTTGGAGTCCTATACACTGTATTTATTTGGGGACTATAACTTCTTGGTTTATAAAGCCTTACCATACCATATAAAGTTGAGTGTTTTCGA
>SBIQ01000044.1:0-46328 GCA_014805555.1 Astathelohania contejeani | reverse complement strand
GCATAACCTGAGTTACACATTTGGTTGTGAGCTTGTAAAGGTTAGACATACAGGTTATAGGCCTGAAGTCTGAGCCTTTACTCGGGCTGCCTTTTGGTATAAGGTATGTTATGCCCTGATAAAACCATTCGGCTTGCGCCTTTCCCTCTAGGCATATATCCTTTATTATATTATAAAGGTGCTTATGCACTGAAGATATATGCTTTATGAAAAAATTAAAGATACCATTGATGCCAGCTGCTTTCCAATTAGGCAGGCACTTTATAATATCTTCAAATTCTTTGGGATTGAGGAAAGTAGTTATTTCAATGGAGTCCGGGAGATGTTCTACCAGATACTCATTGTGTCTATAACAAGTCTTGTTTGTGGTTTCCCACATTTTAGACCAATACTCCCTTATTTCACAGATATCTACCTGGTGCTCTGGTTCATCTACACCAGAAAGCTTCCGGTAGACTTTACTCCTATACAATTCGAAGCATTGATTTTCACGTCTACGGTCTTTGCGTTTAGTATGCATTTCAAGCTTTTTCTCGTAAATACGAACCGATTCTGTTAATGAAATTATTGTCTCTAGTACATCATACGGGTTTTTTAAGGTATAGTTTAGCCTTCTCATGATGTAGTTGGCTGCTTTAATTATGATGCCGAATAGCTTGCTTCTATTCCTTGCCTTTTTTTAATAACTCAATTGAGTTATTGAGAGCAAAGATTTCATTTTCAATGCTCTGCTTCCAATTTAATGGAAGCATGGGCTTAAGTGAAGTTTACTGGTAGCACCACTGTACTGTTTAGATAATCCTGGCAACTTCGCACATGGTTTTGGAAGGGTTGGTAACTATGTATTCTCCCCGATTTAGTTTAAGGAAAAAAGTAATTTCTTATCGACCTCTGCTTCTGGCATTTTCCGTGTCCTTTGGAAGGAGTATGCAACAATTATTAAAATAAACTAATTATTTTTAAAAAACTACTGTTGTGTCTTTAAAGGAGATGAATATGAATTAAAATAATGTAAGTTGTTAGTATAATAAGTTGTATAATTAGATAATTTGTATCATTCTAATGCTAATATAAACAAAATATTTGTATCTGTATAAAACTCTTTTTTTGGTATTTTAATTATACTGGATTGCTTTTTAATTTTTAAACTTATTAACAAATTGTATTTATTTACCTCTTTATTTATCATAGATTCTGCATTTTTTAATTAAATAAAACTTAATATATTTTGTACTCTGCCAATTTAATATATTAGCTTAATAATATCAATTTGTATGTTTTAAAGGATTTAAGCTTATAGTTTAGTTCATCGCATTAATTGCTGATAATAAAAATTTATGTCATAAAAAATACATAACCATCTATAAGTTTAATACAGATATATACCTGCCATGTATTTCTGATAATTAAATTTTAATTTTTTATTATCTTATTTAAAATGAATACCGTTTATAAAACTAATCATAAAACATATACTTTATTTTTACTTAAAAATATTCGCATTATTAACAAATGCTTGCAAAGAATGATTCAAATATATAAATTATGAATTCAAAACTGATATTTTTCATCTTTATTTTTAAACTTTATATTTTCCATATTAGAAAAAGTTTTAATTTGATTTCTTAATACTTTTAACATAAAACTAAAAAGATTATCTGTAAATTCATAAAAAAATACTCCATCAATTGCTGAAAACATAAAAACTTGTTTTCTCATTATCTCAACACAATTATAAATATTAAGTATCACTGAATCATTCGTGTTATTTATTTCCTTTAGTTTTTTGTTGTAAATATTTTCAATTTCTGGGATTTCTGGAATTTTTTCTACAAAATTAATCAAATGCTCAAACTTAATACATGGTGAATCGTATAATTTATCATACATATGGCAATATGTCGTGTTTTTGTATTTATTTTCAATTTCAAGATAATTATAAGCGAACATCATTTCTGAAATTGTCATTAAAAAATGAAATCCTTCGAATTCAGAAAACTCATTTATAAGGTTTTCCATATTATAAACATCCGCATTCATATAAATATTTATATATTCATCTGACTGCTTGATATACTTAAGGTTTTTGACAATTTCATTGTATTTAAATTTTTTTTCAAATCCAAAAAAAAATCGTAATTCATAAATTAATTTTCTAGAAACGATTCGGTTAAAATACGCGTCATTTAAATCCAGTATACCCACTATATTGAGAATATCATTTAATATAGACGTATCAATTGTTTCCGTAGTTTCATATTTATTAAAAAATTTATCAAAAAGATAAAAGAAGTTTAAATTTTTATCATATTCTAAATAACTTATATCTTTTTCTTGAATATGACTTATCAATGTAAGAATTATTTTAATTTTTATCAAAAAATGATATTTAGGTGTAAAAGCATAATATTTAAATATTTCTTTCAACCTTTTTTTTATAGGATTTAATTTATCTCCATCTTTTTTGAAATATTCCCATTGTCTTTTAAGTTCGATCACAGAAGCTTCGTTTCGGATTTTATAAGTTTTAAGTATGTTTAGACAGGAATTTAGCAATGGCATAATTTTCTCGTCATATATTTTTTTTTGCTTTTCAAATTTAAAATGAAATTTTACTTCAATTTCAGTATTAACATCCTTTTGATTTTTCTTATTAAACAATTTTAAAATGCTCGAGCACTGTGGTTTTAAACTCTCGTGTGACTTATAAGAGTGATGTACAACATATGGTTTATCAGTAATGTATATATATTTTTTAATAGGTTGAATCGGAATATATATTTTAAAACTATCATAACTTCCAGATTTCTGTATAAAGTAAGAGTTTTTAGTAAAAATTGCAAACACATGTCTTATCGAATGGGATGGTTTTCTTTTTATATCTGAATTACAATAAACAAAATCGTCATCAGAAGTCAAAGCCACTAAAAATGAAATGTAATTATTCTTTTGATTTTGTGATGTAAAAAATATTTCCCTATTAAAAAGTTCATTGTGTCTAGTATATACACCTTTTTTAATTTCATTACATTTATTGATACTTGCAATACAGATTTTTAAAGCTATAAAAATTTTAATTATTTCCATATTGAGCTTCTTTCTGTTTTATTTATATATTATTTTTTTTAATTAATATTTTTTAATTAATTTGAAATAAAATGTTGATATAAAATCCGAGCTTTAGGTCAATAACTGAATCAGTCAAAAAAACAGATCATGTGTACAAAAAAATGAGTGATAATAGCATCCATTTTAGAAAAAACTGTTAGATTCCCGAGTTACTTTTCTAATGACCCAAAAGAGTATATCATCCTTAATGGTAATTAAACCTAAGTCTTTTGTAAGATTGGAAATAATATTCTAAAAACTTGTACGCTTAAGCTTTAGTACAAGTCTAGTTCTCATTATCAGCTGATAAAAATAAAGGTATGAAATTTTAAATCATATCACTTAAAAATTCTAAATAAAGAGATGTCAAAATGATATACAAGTTATTTTTATAAAAAAATAAAACTTTTAGACGACACTACAGAATTTTTCAAAACTTTAAAGTGACGAAAAGAAGAGTTGGCAATAAACTATTTAACTTCTAGTGCTATTGCAAGAAACTACTTAGTCTTCGGCCGCCAAACAATGCAAAATTGCTAAGAATTTACATATCACCTAATAGTAGTATTAAAATGTGAGCCGTTGAAATCCAAAGCTGCTTCAAAACTAGAAAAAAAATATTGAAAATCAAATTAAAGTTATTTATTTAAAAATCATCTTACTATTAAAAGCTATATAAACAAGCTTTTCAATAGCAATAGTGTGGATAAAAATCATAAAGAAGTAGAGTTTAATGATACAAAATTTTAATGATTTAACATAGGCTATAGTATGTTTAAAGAGAAATTTTTGAATATATAAAAAAGAATGAATTACATGTTAAACATAAGAAGTATAGATGCAAAACTTAACTGTTGTCATAATATCATAGTTTTTTTATAAAAAGTTTTTACCGAAACAGTCACAAACATATTAAATCTTATTTCTTCGTTTTAAAGGTTAGGTTGCTTGTCGGAAGCAGGCAGATCGTAGCTAAGTATATTTTAAAAACTTATCTAGATGTTGGCATGATAATTGTTGACTTAAAGTCAGAAATAATTACGAATAGGAATGTTTGTATTAATAAGCATAATTTTTAAGAAAGTTTTCCTGTTACTAACTTCCTGAATATAAGTCTGGGAAGGTTTGGTCGCACTGAAGCGCAGAGTTGTATTGTTTATGGAAAGAATAAGTGATTTGAATTTCAGGTAAATCCACATAGAGAAAATTGCCATAAAATAGAATTAAAGTATATTTATTTTAAATAAATGTTAACGAATATAAAAATTTTATAGAAAACTTATAGGAAAAATCTAGATAAATCATTATATAGTAAATAATGAGCCTAGAGAATATTGGTCAAGTATATGGGATGTATCCATATGTACAACAAAAAGTTTTATTAATTTTTAGTTAAATATCTTTCCAGTGCTGAGATATTGAATATCTTTTATTCCCTATAAAAGTTTAAATATATCATTGACGACAACTTTAATCGGAAAACTGCAGGAATCAGTGGTATTTTAAATATTTTTTTAGACATACAGCATCGGTGCATAATTATCTTTATGAGGTTGCAAAAAATATATGTTTGTAAGGAAAGAGCGCAGCCAAATGGTTTTACTACTAAATTTGTATGTAATCATGAAAAATGTTTAATCAAGGACAACAAATTTAGACTAGTTATCTATATGCCAAAACTTTAAAAACTCGTAATGAAACATGTGACTTATATTATATAGTTAGATTGAATGGTGGGTTCTTAGCAGATAATAGCTTAACACAGTCAAAAAAGTCTAAAGGACTAAAAACAAGCCATGCTTATTTTTGCAAAAACAAAGAGCATAAGCATATACTCAAGTCAACATATTAGACGCCAAAAATGCGTTTAACTCCGTTTGAAATGTATACCTTATTGCTTGCATGTCTGAATTAGGTTTACCTAATGGGTAACCTGTTTTCTATATATAATTTTTTAGATAAAATATAAAAGTAAAAAATAGCTGAAATCGCCTGAGCAATAAGGTCAAAAAAAATATTTTAAAGCGATAACTTTGGCTTACACCTATTTATACTGTGTATCAATCCGATTAGTCATAACATCAACGAGCGATACCCAAAAGTGGCTCTTCATGCAAACAAAATTTTGAATCTAACTATTTAACTTTTGCGATTAATGATCTTGTAATTTTAGTACACAATGTAGGAATGGTTGAGAAAACGATAATTTTTTAATGCCATATAGCTAAAAATTAACCGTGCAGAATCTTTATGACTGAGCACTCTGCCAAAAAGCTGCAACCTTGTTCGAAAACATTAAAGTACATATATATAGGAACAATTGAAAATAATATAGCAGATAATGAATGAATCATTTGAGAACATAAAGCAGAAATTACCAAGTGTTGATATATTGTATAATACTAGGCTCAATTCAAGAAACTTATTCAAACCTATTAACAAGCATACTATCACACTTGCTAACTACCATATTGGCTTGCAGTCCATAGACTTTGCAGACTTTATCATAGCATACTTCAGTCTCCCATTAAGAATAGGTGCATCTTAAACCTAGTTGTCTTTAAAACTTTATCTATCACACACAAAAATGGGAAGAGATCTACAAAACATAAAATTTATAAGTGAGTGCATACTATATCAACTTTGGGAAACGTCGAAATAATATAACAATATTTCATCAAAATGAACTGTTATTCTAAAAGTCAAGGAAAAAAAGAGAACACACGTTTGCGCAATTTATAACTACTTTTCAAAAATATTTAATTAACGACATTTTAATGCAAAACCTCAAACGTGCATAAAAATAGCTACTATGCAACAACATAAACAAAAAGTAAGTACATGAAAATTTTAAATAATCCACTCTGATGATATGGTAATTTTAAAGGGGAGTTCCGTTCGGATTGAACATGAAAACAACGATACTTGTGTTGAATCAATTCATTTTTACAATAAAAATAGAAACTTCTAATGGTTTGAATATTTTTTATTATGCCAGTATTGCGGTATAGCTAAAAAATCGATGGATCTATTAGCTAAGGATGTGAAAAAATGCCTGATAATAATTTTACACGTAGACATAACAAATTATTAAGTGCCTACACTTTTACTGCTAAAAGATATAATTCAAATAGTTAAGAAAATTACAAGCTAATTTAGTTTAAGACATTGTCGAAAAGTTATAAATTATGCTGACACCAGAACAAAACTGGAATTTCATCGAACAAAATCGACTCGAATATTTATTTATAATAAATACTCAAATGAAATATATTTAGACAGAGTTTTCATAACTAGCCAATGAAAAATATAGTTAATTCGAACGGAGAAAATTGTATAATAGAAATTTTTATTATATGCTTGGATTACTTTATAAAGTTCAAACTAAAATTATAACTTATGTTATGATACAATATGGCGATTAATTCCACAGAGATTATTATCAAAAAATATTTAGCACACCAATTATAAAGGCATATATTTAATTCATCATATTAAATAATACCTTACCGAATATTTCCTAGAGTTAAATAAAACATTGAGTATGCTATGGAAATAAATAGTAGAGTTTAAATGGCGATAAAGGGATTTTAATATGGTAGTGCTGATGAATTCTTAGCATATAGAAAAAAAAGAAAACGAACTTATAACAATATATTTAAACAAAGTATTAATCGAATTAAATATTTTTCTGCTTTTATTATTTTTTGCATTCATATTTGTTTTTTTATAATCTTCTTACGATTTGATTTCAAACATGAAATAACATTGTAAAATAAACATATACACCCCCAGGCTTCGCACCTTGAAATAATATCAAATAGTTAGCGAATCCAATGTATAATACTTTGTGCAAGAAAACGTTTATATAAAAAAGTAACGTATTGTAAAAAGCATATATCGCCGTATTTACTATAATAATTATGCATAGTTATTCAGATCCAGTAAATTTAAATTCTAAATAGATTTGATTAGTGTTTCATAATAAAATAATTTTTTTTGTTTTAATTTAAATACTCTGTATATGCTTACTATAATCTATTCTACATTTATCGAGTATGTAAATGCTTATTTTGAGATATCTAATTTTTCATTTATGCTAATACGTTTGTTAGTCGAAGCCTATATTGTCTATCAAAAGTGACCTTGCAAGCAATTGACAATTTAGTAAATTAATATCTATAGGTATTTGGTTAGCTATCTTCTGTAATATTAGTGTCACCTACTAATTTTCATATATAGATATGCCCAATTCATTTTAATTATACATTACAGAAATCATAATTATATCCTAATGCACCTATTTGCCTTAATTTCTCTGAGAAATATTCTTTCTTTTTAATATTAAATTACTTTATTTTTTACTAGTGCATATCCTTTTTATATAGACGAAACTTAGAATATTTATATGAATTATTAAAAAGATAATGAAGTTTTATACAATATAATTCATATGTTGAACTCAATAATATTTTTTATCCTTGAAAGATCAAACTTTGGAGAACAAATGAACATAGTTAGTCAGTCAGTACTAATAAAACATACACATATTTAAATATATGAATGTAAATATTACGTATACACTTGTTAACTGACTCCTATACTATCAATTTATTGATAAATTTTCGTTTTAATTTACCCTATTTAGAAATTTATCCAAATTTTTATTTATAACTTAATAAACAATGAGAATATTTTTACAAGTAGAATAAAAAAATACCAGATAATTGCAAGCTATGGAAAAATTAAAAATAAGTAATTCAGTTATTGGTCCTGGTTTGATACATAAAGCAAAATTTAAATAATAGATTGTGCTATAGACTTTAATATATGATAATTAAATTTTATCAAGTCATTTAAAACATTAAAACTGAAATATAATCAAATATATCTGGTGCTACCGAATAGAATCTTTAAGACGATTTAATTAAACGATAATTAAGGAACTATGCATAATAGCATTGAATTTAAAATGTAGTTGAAGTGTATATAAAAATATCAGAAAAAACTATGAAATTGGCTTTAGCATTTAATAATAAGCAACAAACTTAAAGTGCCATAAAATATATTTCTTAATAAAAAAACAATAAAGTATTAAACAAAATAAACTATAAATTTACTTTTTTTAAGATTGACTAGCTTTTAATTTTATGCATTATTTATCATATAAACTTAAATAATGCATTAATAGCTTATAATGAAAAAACGTATAAAATCAGCTGAGAAAAAAACATTTATGTTTTATTCAACAGAAATACTCTCAGTAAAAACCAAGTCTTCTCTTGCCATTATCTACCACATCTCATCAACCAACAATCGATATAAAAAAATACCTCGGACTGATATTATAGCAATAAATATAAATAGTGCTATCAATACACTTAAACAACCGCCTGAACCCTTTTCGCTACGTCTTTATGCATATTTATTGAAAGGTATAGTAAAACTTTATATAATGAAGTTGCGTATGTATGAAACGGATGTTACTGGTATGTTAAAAGTGAAACATAAACGAAATCCTAATTTAACTAAAAGACCAACTATAAACCTTAATCCTATCGATGAATTTATAACCAGTCTTAACAGAGATATTAGTATTAACGATGACTTTATTGACACAGATCAAAATCCCCATTTTGAGGAGAGCTTATCCAATAACTTCTTTATTGAAACAAATTTCACACCAGAAATCAAACGATGCAAACGTAAAATAATTGATTTGAAACTTTCTATGAATGAAAAAGAATTATATATTGAAAATAAAATAATAAATTATCAAAGTATTAGTAAAACTCAAAATTATATAAACAATGAAATTTTTATAATAAAAGAACTGAACAAAGCAATATCCCAAAAAGTAGAAGAAATTGAAATTCAACGTCATATCTCAAGTTCTTCTTTTAATCCATCTTCCTTTGATATGATTGATTCATTTAGTTCTCGAATGGATTTAAATGATATGTTTATAAATGAAGATGATGTTATTGGAGATGAAGATGATTCGTTCAATATTATAAAACGAGAATTATTAATGGAATCAACTAATTTTAACATGCTAATTAGTTCATCCAATAGATATTTACAATCTAAATCTTTTTTATATTTATTGGAAATAGCCAATGAAGTAGAAATTATACAAAAATCGCCATTCGATACGATTATTGTAAATAATATAAAATAAATAAAGCATAAATTTATTTATAAAAAGTTTGTTGTGATATGTTTTGATTATAAAATTTGTTTTTCATCAACTTTATGCTCTTTTTTACTCTTTCATTTATTATAATCAAACTATTTTATTTATTCTTCTTTGCACATATTATTTTCTATGCTTTATTTGCATTTCCAAACATATTTGTTACCGCTATCAATTCGTCCAAAATGACGTTAAACTAGGACAAAATTTATTAGTAGTTTTGGGAGTCAAAAGCTGCTGAACAAATACAAACTTGGAATTCAAATCTAAAACTGTCTATTTATGTGTGTGTTATATAGATGGCCAATTTTCCAATTTTCTTTATTCCTCCTTAGAAGTGAAAGTTTTAAAGGTTAGAAAAAAAGCCATCAAGTTTCACACATATATTGGTTAAAGCATCCAATGACAAATTGACAACTCACTAAAATATCTGAGCTTTATCTAGAACAAAGGAGACGCAGCTGAAAAAAACAATGAATACGAAAACATAAAAACAAACTCTGATTCAGATTAAACTGAGGCAACACGCAGACGCTACGCTTATATTGAAATGTCTGCATTAAGGTGAGTCCTGGTAAATTAGCTGCACGGCTATACATGGATATCGACACTAGGATGATAAAAATGTTTTAGTTTAATGCCAAAAGTACCTGGCTACAGGTACCCTGCATTGCTTGCAAGATTGATTTGGCTACGATAGACGGTATAGGCCTCGACTAACAGCGTTATTAGGACCAAAAATTGTCTCAATTAAGACAGTCGCTGCACTGAATCAAAAACAGATATTCTATATATAAAAAGAGCCTCTAGAGTATTACCCAAGGAATAATAAATCGTGAAAGACTTCGTTTAAATAAAGCGAGTACCGCTATCATTTTAATATATATTTCAGGATAAATTGATATTTAATGAAGATTTATTATAATATAATCACCATCTTATGTCACATCATAAAATATAAAAAGATTTTGTTATGTATAATAAATCTAAGTAGTATAAAGGAAAAAGTATTTATTTGTATTCATCGTTTTTATACCATAATTATTATTTTTATCTCATCATAAATAAACTAAGTATATTGTTATTTATTTAAATATTTGTTTTTATCCTTACTTTTCCATGGTCTTTTGTACTAAAAATGTTTAGTATTATAATTTTCTTAGAGCCCGGGCTCAATTACAATTAAATTATATTGTAGAGAAAGCTTAAATTTAAATTTTAGTTGAAGATCGTTTTATAGAAGCTAGAAAATCAAAACAAGCTGATAATAGGATGGTATCACATCATATTTAGTGGGTATGTGTATTAATGAAAATATAATATTATTTCATTTTGTAGATAATAATTAAGACATACTTGAATAAATATTATTAGCAGTATCAATAAAGCTATATAATATGATTATTAAAAAAAGATTTTAATAAAAATCACAAAAAATAAATAAAAGTTTTTTTAAATATAAAATCATAAATTTTCGTTTAAACTCGATTATTTATTTCTTGTGATTTTTATTAAATTTTTAATTGCTATGTGATAGATCATCTCTTAATAGCATATTTGTATTATCCTGTTTTATCTTGATCATTATATTTCTCATTTGATTAAATTTTGATTTAAGAATTGAACTCTTTTATACTATTTTATCACAAACACATATTTTAAGTTGTGTCTGTTAAAATTTATAAAATTATTTCTGTCTGTGATTTTTGATTATTTAATCGTACTTTTTCTATCGTACTATCCGAGTATTAATTTAAATGTGAAGAATAAATAAAAGAGCAATAATATCACTTTTATAAATGTAATTGCTTTATAATTTATTCGTATTGGTCTATTTAAAGTGCTATTTCTAATCTATGTGCACAAATATTCAATTATTTTGTTTTTTGCTGATTTTACGAGTGAGTTGTAAAAAAAAAGTAAATTATGATTTTTTGGCAAATAAAATATTTCGTAAAAAAATGATATTTTAGCTTAGAAAGCATCTATATTAAATGTCATAAGATTAATTTAACTGGCTGCATATTATCCTATGATCTAAGCATATATTTAATAAATTGTCCTAAGAAATATTTTAAACATAGTCTAATAAACAGTAGAAATTTCGAAAATGTAAACAACGAATAGCTTCTACGAATTAACTTAAAAATGAAAATAAGATAAAAACTAATATAAATTTATTAAATAAAACATAAATAGATATACTCTAATTTTCCAGTAATGAGATATCGCCTGCTAGACATAGTAATCGGTAATTAATTATAAAAGAATTAAATAAATAAATTCACCCATGGATGATGCTTATTGGTTGGTAATTATTACATTGCTTATTATTTATATTATTCGATCTAAAAAGAAAACTTTTAAGTGTACAAAATTAAAGTGCGGAGAAGCAATGGTTTTAAAATTAATAGTACGCTCAGATTTAAAAATGTCAACTGGAAAGATAATATCACAAGTGTCTCATGCTTTAATGGGAGTATATAATTTTATATCATCAAGAAAAGACGTTTATGAAGCATGGCAAAATAATGGACAAGCAAAAATAGTATTAAAAGGTAACATAGATGACTTCAAAAGAATCAAAAAATTATGTAAAGAAAACTCTATTTTTGTATATAGTGTGTGTGATGCTGGGAGAACACAGGTGGATGCAGGGAGTAATACAGTTATTGCTGTTGGGCCTGGCCCTAAAAAGATTATTGATATGATTACAGGAGATCTCAAATTATATTAAATAAATTCGATATTCATCCAATATTTGGATTTAAAGGGGAAACTAATCGAATAAAACTAAATTAAAAAAAAAATTATTTTTATGATGATAAATCCATTGTAAAATAACAACTCATCACAATGATATGTTCAGAGTAAAAAGATTTTTATTACAAATCATATTTTCTTATAAATATCTGTTAATAGCACCTTTCTCTTATTTAAGATATCCAGCATATATAGATTATTTTATTATCTCCACCCGTATTTGCTATCATATAATAATTTCAAATTTGAATTATATATCTCTGTTCACATATTTTATTTTACTTAAGGGAATCATTTAACTATAAAATGACATATTTTATATCAAAATGATTCAAAATTTATTTTATTGACCTATTTCGAATTTCAGTGGCTATACTTTTTTTTTAATTAAAGGGTTACTGTTATGCTATTCTTTGTCTTTCTTTTCTATGGCCTGCGGTTGGCATCCAGTGGCTCTCGCTTCTCCGAATCGGGTTCTTCTACTCGATCTTTTACGTCTATGTCATTCCTAATGCTTAGTGGCCATGAATTATTAATCACATGAAAGGTCAATTATCAAATGATTTGGTTACTATTTATATATATGTATTATGTGGTTAGTATTAATTAACTGTGTTTATTCAATTTTTACTTTTCTTTTAATAAATTTTAAATGTAAATGTATGTTCTTATTATATTCATCTTATTATATATTCATCTTATCATATATTAGTTTCAAATCAAATTTATTTATTTCATTTATGTCACAAAGCAGTTATTACATTGAATTATTTGAACACTAAGATCTATGAAATCATCAATTAGATTGATCATTCATCGAATAGTGTAGTAAAATTACCAATAACTATTTCTGATTTTAGATATTATAATTAATTCGTTTGTAATAAAATTATTTGATAAAGACAAATTCATTTTTTATTATATATGTTATCATCCATAATCAGCTGTATAGAATATTTTTTCATACGTTATTTTATGCCTTCTAAATTGCGTTCACGTCTCTTTCCAAGACTAGTTTATACTTTAAAAATGATGCGAAGAACATTTAAAACGTCGAAATGTCTTGTAGGATACGGAAATGATGGTCGAATATATTATCTAAAATGTCGTTTTCATGGTTCAGATAATAAAAAAGCCTATGTTCATAATGTCTATACAGAATATTTAATTTTAAAATTAGTAAATTCATCTCATTTTGCTATTGCACGAGAAGTACTTCCTTTGGATAATTTTGGTATTTTAGTTACTGATTATTATTTAAAATTAAAATGTACAAAAAATAATATTGATTTTTATTTGAAAGAGTTAATATTAGGTATAAAAGCATTACATCGTATTGGAATAGTGCATAGAAATTTAAGCCTTGAACATCTCCGTATAAATATTTTTGGTAGACTGGTAATCACGGGTTTGGGTAAAGCAGAAATTCAGCATCTACCGCAATCTAACATTTTTAATATGTGCAAAGGTCGCAAAGGTGATGCAAGATATGCTGCACCAGAAGAATTTACAGGCGAATGCTTTGATGGTAGAAAATCAGATCTATGGAGTTGCGGGATAATATATATGAAGGTATTTATTGAAGAATTTCTCTGGGAGTCGGCTGAACTACATATAGAAAAGTATAAGAAGTATTTTATAAGTAGAAATAGAAGAAAACTTTTTAGTAAAATTAGTTATGATGCTCATTTGGTGATGGGAAAAATATTAGATCCTAATCCTGTTACAAGGATAACTATAGAAGAATTAATGGAGTCGATGTGGTTTAAAAATAGATAAAAAGGTATAAAATAAAGTAATTACAATTAAACATTTTATTGGCTATACTTTAGAAACTCTGTTTATATTTAAAATATGTTATTTATTAATATACTAAAATATCGTTTTACGAATTCTTGCTCTTGAGTATTCATAATAATTGTCTATCAGAGCCAGTTTGACTTTGGAAGCAAAAAAGGATATTTGTACCCTGATATCTTTGTATTAAATCAGGTTGAGTTTACTATCCCCGTGTCAATATATATATAAAAAATGACCTGATCATCCGAAATCACCTACTTTAAACTTTCTAATTATAAGCAAAACTTGTATGTGTTACTTTAATTTAATATAGACATGGCGATCGTTTTATGTCATCGCACTCCTTTTTTATCATCTGTTGCGCTTCCTTTGCTCTTTAACCCGGTATATTTTAATAACTTGTAAATTTGGTAGCAAATGTATCAGCCAGTAAATGTGCGAAATTGAATGACTTATTAACTAATATCTATCTATTGCCTCATGAAGAAAATCAAAATGTGATTATTTATAAAACACTAACGAATAGATTGACGGTTTTAAATTAAAATATCAAATTTAAACTTGTCTATAACTTTTGATATTAAAAATAATATCATTCTAGTTTAATGCCATTTCGGTCAAAAAAATAAATTTTTATAATTGAATAGAAAATTGATCTTCGAAATTAGAAACCAGATTAATACATGAATAAGATTATTAAATAGAAAATATTCCTAAAAAGATAGTAAATTATTTTTTATTGAATTTTGTAAAGCTACTTTTTATTTATTTTTAATATGTCTCTCAGTTTTAAGATTGTACTATTGAATTCTTCTTCATCATTAAAAACTCTTTCAGGGTCAAAATCAACCAATCTTTTCATATTCAAACAACATTCGACAAGTAGAATAGCACAATATGCACTTTCTATACTAATTGCATCCGAGCATACCAATTTAGATAAAGAACTGGCTAATCTAATAATACCCTCCAACATTCTAATAGTTATTTCCTTATCATTACGTTTTTTATAATAAAAATATTTTGAAATTATTTCATTCACTTCTTCATTTGTATTAACTTGAATTTGCTTAGCAACACCTAAATAATGTTTTAAGGTTGAATGTGTCCATTTGCTAAGATCTGATATATCAGATTTATCAATAATATTTCCTCTTCCTAATATTTTATTTGTTAATTTTATATCCTCTTCAACTTCACGTTGATCAAATATTCCAAATATCAAATCAAATCGGCTTATTAAAGGAGAACTAATTTTTTGAGACAAATTATCACCAACTGACTTTGCATTACAAGCTGATATTATAGAACATCGAGAACTAAGAGTAACAACCATCCCTGCTTTGGCTACACTCAATGTTTGCTGTTCCATTGCTTCTAACAGACCTCCTCTATCAGATGTACGAAGACTAGTAAATTCATCAATACAACAAATTCCACCATCTGCCAATACCAATGCTCCAGGTTCCAATGTCCATTCATTTCCTTGTTTAACTGCACATACTGTCAATCCTGCATCACTCGTACCTATTCCATTCACTTTAACTGAAGGTGTCACCAACCGCATGCATTCTTTCATCAGATGCGTTTTTCCCATTCCAGGATCTCCCACCAATAAGATATGGCAATTCATACGAGGACCTGGCTTAGATCCGCATCCAACAAGAGCACATAATAATCCTAATTTGACATGTGTTAATCCAGATATTTCGCTACAGAAAAAATCGAGAAGCATTTTTCGTTTTTCAAATTCACTTTTTGTTCTAAAATATTCCAAATATCCATTTTGATAATCCTCTTCCATTTCAAAATCCAGCTGTTCAATATGTAATCCTTTAATATAAATCGTTGGGTTAATATCTTCGTTTTCTTTTAAGAGGCCTGTCTTTAGTGCCACTATCCCAGATACTATTATCCTTTGCCCAGTGGTATATTTTCCTGCAAGATCTCCCTCTAATACCACCTCGATGGTATCAGACATTGTATTAGGATTTCCAATATCTTGAAGACGTATGATTTGATGAGTGGACGCTTTTTCATAAGATGTCTTTTTTATTATATCTGTTGAACCACAGGATTCGCACATTATCGATTTAATTTTGTTACCACATATCTTCTCATCGCATTTCATACACACCCATTCATCATTTATATTCTTGAATAGAATAGCTCCTGTTTTAATGATTGTTCCTTTAATAGAAATAAATCTGTTTAACTGATTAGTACGTGGGAAGGTCTTTGATAAAATAGCTGCTGGTATACATCTAAACGATGTGTCTTTTAGATGAGGCATATAGCGATTGATTTGTTTTACAAGCTGGTTTGCGTATTCAGGATCATTATTACAAAGTTCCATTAAACTATTAATTAAACGAATTTTACTTACTTTATTTCCATTCAAATAGGGAAAAAATAAATTTAATTTTTACCCTTTAATTTTTTTGAAATAAATAAAATTTCTGATTTTTTACATGGTTATATTTCTCTTGCTTTTTCTAAAGGTATCTATTGAATATATGGGTTTTATCATCGTACAACTGTGATTTCAATTATTATTTTATTAAAATATAAATTATTTAGTTAAATTCGAGTATAGACTGCCACATTAGTATAATTATTTTATAAAATATTATCGAATTTGAAATATTACCTTTCTATAAGTGGAATCATAATATATGTAAACCTAGTCTTGAGTATTCACATTATTATATAAATATTTTATCATACAGATTTTGTATCTCCTTCTTATCTATTATTATAAATACTTATACTTAAAAATAGAGGTTAATTCTACATGAAATTTTAAATCATGAATTAGATGTCTTTAATAGTAATATATACGATTAATTAACAGTAATTCTTTTTATAAGATTTTTAAGACTTCAAAATGACAATATAAATGTTCTAAATAGACACTATATCGCGCTTCTTTTAAACAGGATCTTTCATGATTTAAGATCTCTTGGCTATACTCTAGTTGTTCTTTTTATATATGGAATAATCTGTGAGGTTCTTGACCCAGTGAAGCAACTATCTCAATCGGACAATCTTTTCTCCTTAGGTATTCATGCCGCGCTTCTCATAGCATCCATCTGAGCCGGATCGACCTTGCAAGAAAGGCAGGATACCTGTATCCTGATATTTTTAGCATCGAACCAAGGCACTTTTATCATTTTAGTATCACTCGTAAGCGTCCATATGGAGCCGTGCAGCTGACTTACCCGAAGTCTTCTATTGCAGACATCCTAATATAAGCGGAATGTCTGTACAATGATTAAATTTAATATAGGCGAAAAGTCTATTTTTGTATTCTTTTTTTCTCCATATGCTCTTTTTTTCTCTAGATGAAACTCAAAATGTATTTTTGAGTTGTAAATTCTGTGATAGATGCCTTAATCAAATGCAACATATGTTGGACTTAATGACTTTTCAATTAACCTCTAAAACTCCAACTCCTGAAGATTTCGAAGAAATTTTGTGAGTTGGTTGTTAAAAAATAGACGTGATAAACAGTTTTGAAGTAGAATTCTAAATTTGCGCTTGCCCAGCATATTCTGAATCCTAAAATTACTAGTAAGTTCTTATCCTAGTTTAAAGTTGTTTCGAACATAAAAAATACTATATGATAAAAATGTATATTAGACCAAAAAAGATATATCTAATCGGATTAATGAATTTATAAGGTGTATAATCAGAAATAACTAAATTTAATTTTTAGTATTTTATTAACAAATTGCCATAATTGATACTTATAAACAGTTGCAACAGATAATTATTTTGTGATAAAATACGACATTAGTGCTTTGTTTAGAAAAATCATATCTATGACATACAGCAGTGAAAAAAGTATTCGTAAAATGTAGAATTCTAGTATGTAGATCAACGATACTAAACGCCGAGGAGAATAACTAATCATAATTCACTATGATATATTATTATGTTCAATAAAAAAATTTTAAAAAATATGTCATACAAGAATCTTGAAACTACACAACAAGAAAGTTTAACGACAAAATCAATTAAATAAAACTATATACAAATTTTTAATAAACTTTAATAGTACAAATACATCGTATTCACTATTTACTGATTCGGATGAAACATGCAAACGACAATATGTGTTTAAACGAATTATTATATCTAAAAAGGAAATATTTTATTAGAGAATAAAATAATTAATGTAAGCTCAACATGAAAAAGAGAAAATTTAGAGCTCATTGTGCTGCTAAATTGAGGAATGATTCTACCAGACGAGATAATCAAATAGTTAGTCTTATTAATTTAAGTTAATAAAATATATATACAATTAAAAACGCTTAATATCGAATAATCAGTTAAATTTAGAATGAGGCAAAAAAAATGATAAGTCGGGATTGGTATTGATTTCACAATAAGAAAATATATATCTCTGGAAAAATAGACCGACTTATTTATTTATGACAATTAAAGAAAATTCAATTACTTAAGACTGTAAAAACTAATTAAAAAGAGAAATCATAGCTTTTTAGCAACGAATGAGTATATTATATCATGTAAAAATTAAGATAATACATAATGTAATGATATATTCACTAAATATTATTATATTAATTATTTATTGTCATGATATTATTCCCACAATCGAATCCATATATAGAGTTTATTGTCCTAAAGATGAAATACAACGAGACAATCATATAAAAACATAGAAAAGGTAAATAAAATAACATTGTTTTAATGACATAATTTAAAAAGAAATAGAAAGATTTAAAATAAAAAGTGATAAGGATCTAATATAAAAAATGAATTGAAGTAAAAACGAATTACATTCTTTTAAATAAATAATTAAACTTTTTATTATGAAAGGATATATGTAATATAGTATAAATTTTGTATAATATAAGTGATAATATTTGCGCTAATTTTTAAATATAGTATTATTGCTTTTCATTAAACACATAAAGTTACATCTCAAGAATCAAAAAATTATTTTCAACTAATAAATATCTATATATTATTAAATTGATTTCAAATATTCATTTATTTATTATTTGTGAAGATAAATCAAAATTATAACTTTGCAATGATTTTATTTACTGAGATGAGATCTAAGATAAGTTTTTTATTACGAATAAAGTTTGTTTAATAAATAATTAAAATTTGAGAATATTTCATGTAAATTGTGCTAATTATACATACATTTTAGAAATATCGCCTCTTCTATTTAAAGTATTTAAAACGTTTTCTATCTAATTAAATCATTCTATCGTACTTGCGTGACATACCTTTCACAGGCTTTGATTCAAAAGTAAGAAAATAGGCAGCGAACTGATGTGGTGAGTTAATGTTGTAATAAAACACTATGATCAGTGATGTAGACCTTATAGGTATCAGTGCATTTTACAACTTATTATTAAGTAGATTTCACGAAGAAATAAGATCAAAATGTAACTAAAAATCCAGTATAACAATAGTATGTATTATCATGCGATGAAAATATGTAGTCGTAATCAACCTCCATATAGAAGAAAAGTAAATGTCTGACTAAAGAAAAAGATAGACGATATAGTATATAAAATTTTTTAAGTTATAAAAACAAATTTCTTCCCAACAAAATAAATATTTTATTAATTTGATAATATGCAATAAAAGTTATAAATATAACAAGCCTATAAAGAGTAAAATATATTTTATCTAATTTAGTATTTTTTTATTTATCATAGCGGCATTTTAACTATCATTAATAATCAGATATACTTAATCTCTACAAAATATTCTATAATTATGATCACTAATTTCATTTATGCATTTCAAGTATAAACAAAATATTTTGTTCATACTCATATATAAGATGATATAGTTTTATATTTAATTTCAATTTGTTTCTATGATTCTTGTAATACTTATTAATCGACCCTTCTAAATCATCGTATATGGAATAACCTTTATCTCAAAAGTACAACTAATATTTCATTGACAAATAAAATATCTTATAAAGTTTATTATTTTCAATCTAGTTTGAGAAATCGTTTTTTTATTTTAAAACTATTTATTTAAAGTTGTATATTATTTGCACAATTTAGTAAATATGATTTTTTCTCCGATACCTTCTTGCAAATAATCTGGCCTTGCTCTTCTGTCCCGTACAAGCTTTATAAAAAATTAGAGTTTGTATTATCGGCTTTTATGCAAGTCATCCCTCACATTTCTTTATTAATACATATAAACCTATTTCTTACTTTATGTTTTGACTAGTTTTTTTTCTAGTATATTCTTGAATTTCAAATATGCCCTTAAATAAATATTTTTTATACCAAAAATAATAAAAGCTCGATTATGAAGATATTATTTATATTAATCCAGATTTAAATATTATTGCATGGAAATTAATAATCCAAATAATATAAAAAGTAAATGAAACATTAGTTCAAATTTAAATTTTTTATTCATAAATTAAGAAAACCCATAAAGTAATGGAAGACCTCAAACAAAAAATACAAAGTAAAATATGGAAAGAAAGACAAGAAGCATATATTCAACTGATACAAAGTATTAACCGTGGTACAAAGATATCAACAGATATATTTTGTATATTGGCGCATGAGACCAACATACCAGTTCTTGAAAGCGCATTTCCATTATTATTAAAACAAGAACAACTCAGCTTTGAAGACACCAAAACTGTGTTGCGTAACTTGGCTACACCAAAAACATCTTTACGTGTTTTAATACATCAATATATTTCAAAAATATTAGATGAGGCTGGTGAAAAAAATAATCACCCATTGGTGTTTGAATTAATAAATCTTCTTGGTGGAAATCCGAAAATGATGCGGGAGGCATTGATATGTTTAGGAGATATAACTGAAAAATATGGTTTGCTAATACCAATTGAGGAGATCCCATTTAGTAAAATTTTTGGCCATGCTGATGCTCAAGTAAGGAAAGAGGCCATGAATTTTTGTATAAAAATTTATCAAAAGAAAGGAGAAATGATTTATAAATATTTGAAAAATATAAAACCGATATTATTAGAAGAGCTTAAAAGCGAAGCATTGAAGTATGATAATAATCACATCAATGTTAATGTAATAAAACCGAATAGCGAAGAAATACAAAATGATAATCATAAAAATGAAATAACTGAAAATAAGAAAGCCGAAAATATATTAATTACAAGTGAAATAACAAATAAAAAACTAAGCACACCCAATCCTCTAGCTAATAAACCCAATGACAAAAGTAGTTCTGTGTCTTTCGACACTTATAGTGAGGCATTTTTTAGATCAATAAAATCTGAAAAATGGTCAGATAGGGTCGAAGCACTTACCAAGCTCACCCCTCTTTTTAAGGCACAGAGTAGTGATCTTTGTAATCATGATCTTACTAAAATATTTATTAAGTGTTGTAATGATCCAAATAATCAAGTTGTTATTACTCTATGTGAAAATCTTGCTTTATTATCGCCTAATATTCTTAATAATCTTCCATATAAGAAAGAATTAATACATGCATTAATTGTTAAATTAAAGGATAGAAAACAAACTATTATATCAGCATTGAAAAATGTTTTAGAAAAATGGAATTGCTTGGAAGATTTATGCGAGTTTTTAAAAGATAAAAATCCTCAGATAAAGGCTAATGTAGTAGGCTTGATAGGAAAACAATGCAAGAAAGTGCAATTAGATTCAGAAATTTTAAAAAACATAGTTGAATTATTAAATGATGGCAATTCAGATGTTAGAAAAGAAACAGCTGATGCGCTTAGTATTATGGTCTCTGCTTATGGTTCAGATTTTATGGACAAATATTTTGTTTGTTTACCTAAAACAAAATTGGAACTTATTAAAACAAACAAAAGAGTTGATGAAAAGAAAGAAGACAAAAAGAAGGAAAGCACAAAAAGAGAAAAAGAAGGGGAAATAAAAAAAGAAGAAAATATGCAAAAAGATATAGAATTAAAGCTAAAAAGACCATCTTTACAGAAGAGTGAAATTGAACAGTGTATTGATTATATGACTAATAAGTATTTATTTTTATTACAAAAGGACTGGAATAAAAGATTAGAGGGTTTTAATGGGAATTTAACATCATTAAAAAAAGAATCTGTCAGAAAATTAATAATATTCTTTACGAATTATAAAGAACCAATTCATTTAATAAATGCTCGCATATTAGAATTGTTAAAGAATAAAATTAATGATAAATTGGAAGAGGGATTAGCAGAATTATTAGCGGATCATTATCTAGAAAAAATAACTGATATGAAGTTGAAAAATAGTGTCATAGAACTAATTGAGAGACTTACTACCCGTGATAGTAATATTATTAAGATTGTAATTGGTTATTGCAACAAAAAGAAATTTGGAAAGGGATTTGTGGCCGGATTAGATTTGTTAGGAATTCTTACAAGGTATGATAAACATAAAATAATAGAAAAATACGCAGAAACTATACATTGTAGTGGAAGAGAGGAAAGGGACGCTATAAAAAGATTAAAAGAGAGGAAGGATGAGATGATTAATAATAATGTTATTCCTACACCCGAAAACATTGAGGGCGGTATTAAACATAATGATGATAATCCTAAGGATGATATAAGTAATAATGATTTTAGAAATGATAAGATTAATCCTAGCCTTATCTCAGATATTAAAGAATCAAATATTGTTAGAAAGGAAATCTTAGATGATAATCCTTTTATTGATGCGAGACCTACTTCTAATTTATCCTTTAAAAGAAGAATTAGTCATACCAGACCTAAAATAATTAAAAATGTAATCAAGAAGAGAATCAAGAATGGCATGAGGATGGACGATGTATTTACAGAAGAGTTCCTTGCGATTTACAATAAGAAAGGAATTTCTCAGGATGTTTTAGATGGATTTGAAACTACAGACAAAATATTAATATCAGATTATATTCTTAAATATTGCATAGAACATGATATGAATGAAGAATATTTAGAAAATATAATAGGATATTTCATTGCCCGTGAATATGTTTTAAGTGAATATGAAATAAGAATATGCCTTGAATATTTCATTACTAAAAGAAATGAAGATGTTTTGTCAGTTATGGAACAAGTTTATCCTTTAAGTAAATTATTCATAGTATACCAGCGAATTTTAAAAGATAAACCAGAATACAAGGATTTTATTATTAATGAAGTATTTAAATTAGTTAAGAAAAATCAAATGTTTAGAGGGAATGAAATGTATTATATTGATATGATGAAAGAAGATGATGGAATAGTAGAATTAGTACAGGAGATGTGTAAGGTTAATCCAGGTATATTAGGTGTAATAAAGGACAATAAAGTATTCGATGGTGAATTTATGTCTCCATGTGGAAAAAAGGGTAAATTTCAAGAAGATGAAATAATAAATAATAATGAGGATATGATAATTAATAATTATGATGTAATAACTAATGATGAGGGAATAACTAATAGTGATGGAATAATTAATGATACAGCTTCAACTCCTCCTCGAAATAATATGGAAAGATTTAGAAAAGAATTTGAATCAAGACTATCTATAACTCCAAGAGTAGATAGATTGGCTTTAGAAAAGACTCTTATCCACTTAATAGATGCTAATCTTGAAATAAGTGAAAAAGCATTTAGGAAATTAAATAATATAATAGATTCAAATATACAATCAATTATTTTTTCTTCTAATTCAATTATAAGTTCGATATTAATTCAATTGAATGATTTAAATGAAAATAGAAATTCTTTGTTTTATTTTATAGTAAATATATTATTAAAACTTGTGAAGAATAAACAATTTTGTGATGAATTAAGCTTTGAGGCTTTAAAAACACTGAATTATGATTTAATTAGAATGATGTGCAGAAGTGATGATATAAAGAATGAATCTGGGTGTGCGATGAAGGATATAAATCTTGGAGATGTTCTCGTTAATATGTGTTTGAATGTTCCACCAATCATGATGCTTAGAGTATATTTATCATTGGTTGTGCGCCTGGTGGAAGAAAAGGCGTCTTATAAGGAAATTCTGTTAAAGCTTACATGGAGACACAGTAAGGGTGTAGTAAAATATGTCAAAGATCGCTCTATTATCGAAGATATACTTATGGTATTACAACATTTTTATGAAAATACACCCGTAAATATATTTAAAGATGATATATTGATATTTAAAATTATTCAATTACATTTGACAGAAATAGTTAAATTTTATGGGACTGCCATTAGAGAATTTAAAATGAAAGGATTGATTAGAGTATATATAGAGAGTTTATTATCTGGAGATGATGTCATTGACACACAAGAGAGAATTGAAAAAATACGGGATAGTTTGTAATAAATATTATATATGATTTGTTGTTAGTTGGTCCGAAATGACATTAAACTATGATTTACTAGTAAATAGTTTAAAAGAAAATATATCTTTTTCTATTATGTTATTTTCTATGAATTTCTTTTAAAATTTAAGTGTACTTTTATTTCTGAGTTTAATTAACTCATAAATTTTACATACATTCAGTATAAATGAATAAAACTTAATCATTTTCTTACCAATCACTAACATCATTGAACAATCATATATTTTGAAATCCGATTGGATAAAGGAATGAGACAAGTTAGTCAATTTTTAAAAATATATATAATTATACACTAATATCAGTGATGAATTCATTTTATGAAGTAAAATATGAATATAAAAATATTACCACAAAGATAAAGCAGATGAAATTTAATATTTTAATTTTATGTGATGGAATTAATACAGAAAAAAATAAGAAACTAAATGGTGAAATCAATTTATAAAATATAATATTTTAATATAAAAAAATTATGATTGGTTCAATTATTTATAAATATTCAAATGAATATGCTTCATTTAAACGAAATCTTTCACGATTTATGATTCCTTGGTTATACGGCTCTTTTTATGTATGCATTAAAAATTTTGACCTAGTACAGCGACTGTCTCAAATAAGATATCTTTTTTTTGTATTCATACCGCTGTTAGTTGAAGTCAATATTGTCTATCGACGCCGGATTGAACTTGCAGCAAGAAAGGGTACCTGAGCCCGGCATTTTTGGCATCAAACCAGGGCACTTTTATCATATTAGTATTATACATATAAGCCGTGTAACTAACTTGCCCGGAGTCCCCCTATTGCAGACATTCCAATATTAACGGAACGCCTGCGTGTTACCCTGGTTTAATCTAGGCGTGGTGTCTGTTTTTATATTTCTATATTCATTGTTTTTCCAGATGCGCATCCTTTCCTAGATAAAGCTTAGGATATTTTCGTGAGTAGTCAATTTGTCGTTGGATTCTTTAACCAATATATGTGTGAAACTTAATGGCTTTTTAACTAATCTATAAAACTTTCACTTCTAAAGAGGAATGAAGAAAATTGATAAATTGGGCATCTACAAAACACATATATATGGATAGACAGTTTTGAATGAAAATTCCATGTTTATCAGCAGCTTCTGACACACTAAACTACCACGTCCTAGTTTAACGTCATTCCGAGCGATTTATTGATATCATAAGGGTAATATTTTATAAATTATTATGAGAATTTATTTAACCAATGAACAAGTGAGATATTTAAGCCATTATGATATATAATTTATATTTATAATAAAGAAGAATGATATGGTAATATATAAACTTTCTTTATAATTATAACATTCAATTTGTTTATTATAAATATAAATTGATTATTATAATTATAAAGTAAAATAGGAGATACTGTAAAACATGGAATTATGTATAAATACCACGTGTTATTAATTTAAATATAAACAATTAGGACATGAATTACTTTTACACAATTTTAAACGAATTCTATTATAATTGATGTTAACGAACGCAAAAAAAAAGTAAAATATTCACATATTATCACGAAGTTTTAAATAAGTGGTATAATTTTAATATCTTAACGGTGCATTAGTATTATGTAAAGAAAAACGCAAAACTGATGCCGGCCAATATTATTGTACAAGCTGTGAATTAAATACAGATAAAAAAAGTAGGTTTATAATATTGTTGCTTATAGACCATTTTAAATTTAATTTAAAGAAGGGTTAGTTTTGTGTTATTCTTTGTCTTTCTTTTCTATGGCCTACGATTAGCATCTAGTGACACTCGCTTCTCCGAATCCTTTGATCTCTTACGTCCATGTCATCCTAATGCTTCTTATGTAATTAAGCGGTATAGTTTTGAGTATCAATACCGTTGACTGGATATATGGCTCTATCGTAGGTTTATATTTAATTTCATAAGATAATTTCTGTGATATTGCTTTTGAAATATATTATTTGAAATAATTTGTTGTTATATTAAAGAATATAAATTAAAGGAGACAGCTGATATTATGAAAAATAGCAGCAAATTAATTCAAAAATATTACACTTCTTAGAAAAAATTAAAGTATATGTTGATTCAACATTTACTTGACCATGTACCAGAGGAATTGTTAAAATCAATGGAACTATGATTTTACGCCATAATTACAATAGAGATCCTAATATTAGGCAACGATGACTTTTATGAGTCAATAAATATAATATCGGAAATGTGATATAATATTGGAAATCTTTAAAGGCAATTAAATAAGAATAGAAGCTCTTCATAGAGGATTTATTTCTGAAGCAATCTGTGTTAATTTTATAGTATTTTTGAAATAAAGAATCACATGTTAGTCTTTTTTATGTTCAATTTAAAACATATTTATTTGACTGGGAATTATACTTATTTCATTGATAATGAGACTGGAATCCACGCTTATGTGTGAAAATTTCATGATTCAGCTTAATTTGGCGTAAAAATTCGAAATAATTACAGAAATATTCAGTTGTACCTTTTTCTATTTTATATGAATTATTTAAAAATATAACTAAAATATTTTTAGATTTATATTATTTAATTTAATGTTTCGTTTTATTTATATGCAATCACAAAAAATTTACATCATAAACTTAAATATTTATTGTTTATAACATATCATCACGGGGTTAAACTAGCTATATTAAAATAAACATTTCTCGGTTCCTTGATTCCTTGGCTCTGAAGATCCTGTTTATTTTTAAAATGGATTTTTCGATCTTGCACAGTAACGTTTCCCCTTGGATGACTTGTAGCCATGGAATAAAGTAAGGGCACTATACCATATATTATTAATATGGTGATATGCAGCTGATTCGTCCCAATTATCCTACTACAGACAACCAATCATAATCAAGTGTCTGTTGTTATATTGGTTTATTCTAAAGTCTGGCCCGTTGTTACATTGCCATATTTTTTCTCTATATGCTCTTCTTAGTTCTAAGCAAATCTTAGTATATTTTTTTTCAATTAGGTATTGGCTATAAATGCATGAAATTTGATAGATCTATCTTATAAGACACCCATAATCAAGAAGGGTAAAGAAAATATTTGATCGGTAGTATAAAACCTATTCAAATTAATAGACAATTTTGCATGAAATTCTAAGTGTGCATTTTTCTGGCAAATTCTGACATCTAAAATTACTAGTAAATATTTATGCTAACTTCAGATAATTAAGATGCCAATTATAGGAAGATTTTATATTTGCTGTTGCATAAACAAATTCACTGTATCAGATCATGGTAGTATAATTAATAATTTATTTATAATATTATACTAAATCGAATTAATGCACAAATAAATATTTAATAATTGTATATGATTATATTTATTTCTTAACACTCTTGTGAATAGTATTTATAACATTAATGCTTATGTGTTATCATATTTATTTCTTAGCACTCTTATGAATATTATCTATAATTTATTTATTAGAAAGCTATCTTTTATTGTTTTTGATTATAAATTAAGGTCTATGAATTTGTTTGTTTTTTAATTATGCTAATACTTTTATCTTGGCATCCAGCATAAACAACAGGCCCACACTCTAATATAGAATTTATACTTGCGCCGATTTCAAATTTGGACACACATGCTACGCCAGTTCCATTATACTTCCAAAATTTCATGTTTCCATCCTTGGAACCAGAATAAAACCCATCCATACCACTTGCTCCAGCACGAATCCACGTTTCATGAGCATATGGAATAGTTTTTATGACACATTTCTTTTCGCCAGACCATCGCTTTAATGAACAATCGCGTCCAAGGCTTATAAGATCTTTATCAAAGGAGAAAACACTATACACAGAGTCATAATGTGGTGGTTTTAGTACACCTGTAGATATACCATCTATACTAATATAACCTACTGTATGATCTCTTGATCCACTATATATACACCTATCTATGTTATCAATGCTAAATACAGTACCCCTATGCATAAGACGGTTTATATACACCTTCCCTAGGTTTCTTCTATCATAAATATTTATAGTGCCATCCTCGTGTCCAGTACAAATCCAGTTATCGAATATTTTTAAAGAAGATAAATCACAATTATAAGAAATGGTCTCACTAGTATTAGAACCAGAATTAAAATCATAACTACACAGCTTAACACCATAGGTATAATATAGTAAGTTATCATAAAATATACATTTTATGTTACTACCAGTGTTTATTATAACCTCGCTTGTGTTATTCAACCATAGTCTTATTGTACCATCAACAGAAGAAGTTATAAGATTATTGTTATATAAAGCCATTGAATTTATAGCACTCGTATGACCCCATAGTTTAATAATGGAATTGACAGAAGGTGTATTTAACATAATGGGGGATATATCATTGATAATATTGTGTGTTTCCTCATTCATATTTAAATTAGTTTCTCCTATAAATGAGCTTTTTATCGGTTGAACAAAACTCATACCTGAATTAATACAACTTATATTTTCTATTTCATCAGCAAATTTGACTTTCCTTTGTCTTTTAATAGAAGGAGTTTCTTCAATAGGAGATAATCCATTTTTAATAATTTCATTAAGTCTTTTAATTTCCTCTACACATCTACCATCACACTTGGAATGTCTTTCCTCTGCCAAATTACTAATCTTTTCTTCATATTTAGTTATATCACTCGTAATAACCTCCTCCTTTTTAATTAATGCTTTTAGTCTTTCATTTTCGCTTCTTAGCCTTTGAATTTCTTTTCTTAATTCCATTACCGAAAGAACAGAATTGTTAAATATATTCTTTTTTACTTGGTTAACAATTTTGCTTGCTCTATCCGCATATTTTAATGTGTTAAGTGTTTCTCCTAAATCAGCAGAAGATGCACTTATGCATGCTAGCATGAGGGTATGTGCATTACCTCCGAGTGATCCTTGTAAAATACGTGTGAGCTTGGAATCCCTATATGGAATATGTGTCTGCTTGCTGCCTAGTGCAGCTATTACATTTCCGAGACTCAGTAGTCCGGAATTTATGGATATGCTTTCTCTTACGCGTGCTCCCTTTACAAAGGTTCTTCTCATTCTTTCGCTCCCTGCTAGATCTACAAAACTGAGCTTAGAAACCTCAAAGCGACGATCAACGCGTTTCTTTAGAGTCAGCGTAAAAAGAGCATGTGACCTAGACGAAGCAGCATTCATTTGTGTTGCCTTAGTAGTTCTTTCTAAACACCCTTTTTTTAAAAGTGCTAATCCTTCTTCTGCACTTCGTATTGTATATTCTCGGATTCCAGTTATTTGCGTTTCTCCATTTGATGATCGAAGAGTCAAAACATTCCTTAATCCTGAAAGAAGATCAATAACATCTTCATTATATATTTCTATGAAAGAACAAAGAAGTTCATACCCTTCCTGTGAAAATATATAACTTAATGCCTGAGGTACCATGCCATATTTACTTATATCGACCTCGTTAGATCCATACTTTTGTGCAGATATAGCAGATTCTAAGGATATTCCCATCGTATATGTCTTCCCACTCCCTGTTTGTCCATACACAAAAACCGTGCTGTTGAATCCCTCCAAAAACGTGTCCACCATTCCACGGACAGAATTCTCAAATATTTCTTTTTGGGTTGCAGATTGATCATAAATGCGATCAAAAGTGAACGATTTATTGTCAAGTTGTATTGTGTTGTTTTCTATTTCCAGGAGATCTTCGCGGGTAGGCTTAATACGAATTTCCACACGGATTTTATTTTCCATTTCGGGGTTTACGGAATTTTTAAAAAGAAATTGTTACGATATTAATGCATGGTAACAAAAGAAGAATAATTGACCTGATATATTTATTTATGATAAAAAGATGATCATTATCAATAGAGAGCTATGTAAGACAGAGAAATATAATCTCATAAAATGGGATAAATTTATTTTTTAAAGCAATGATATTTAAAAAACTGAGATTATAATGATAAAAAGATATCTTTCCTTTAATTATAATCTTATATGTTAATGAGGCTTGGGTATATATCCATCCACTGCGATGTTTCGGGTTGCTGCTGGGATTTTTATAATTTCATTTTCAAATATTTTTCCTAGCTTTACCTGACACCCTAATCGTGATGTGTTTGTAAGCCCAAAGGCTTGGTCTAAGAGATCATATTCTCTGTCACTGGGCTCATCCATTTTATTATATAACTTGGGACTCAAAATAACATGGCAAGTTGAGCATGCTAAACTTCCTTCGCAAGCCCCTTCAAGAGGAATATTATTTTTATGTGCGGCTTCTAACAGAGTATGATTTATCTCGTCTTTTATTGGATATATTTTGTCTTTGGTTTTAAAAAAGAAATTGACGGTTGGATTAGGAAGTGCCATTCAAGGGATCTTTTAAATAGATATGACTATAAGTTTAGTTTCCAATCTATATTAATAAGCCAGTAAGAAAAATAAATATTTTAATATACAATAAAATGTTGATCATTTTAATGAATTAAATTGAAACTCTTTTTATTTAAAGAATTAGTGTTGTGTTATTCTTTGTTTTTCTTTTCTATGGCCTGCGGTTGACATCCAGTGATACTTGCTTCTCCAAATCTTTTCACAGCATCTTTTACTCAATCTCTTACGTCTATGTCATCCTTAATGTATACTCAAGTGATATGGTTTCGATCGTTTTCTTCAGTACCGTCGATTGGATGTATGCCTCTATCGTAGGGGTTATATTTAATTCCTTAAGATAATTTCTGTGGTACTTGGTTACCACACCATCCCATGTCATAACATAAGGTACTATTTTAGTTTTTGCTTTGTATAGCAAGCCTAATTCATTTACCAAATGGTCGTATTCCCTCTTCTTCTCCGTTTCAACAATTTGGAGATTATCTTGGCTCGTTATACCGACTTCAACTAATATTATTTCATTCTCCTTCTTATCGTAAATAAATATATCTGGTCTATTATTTTTTATTAGGATATCAGTCCTTATCCTTGTATCGACCCGAATTTCGGCTCTTCATTTTCAATGACCTCCTGGATTGAATAAGATCGTAGTTTTTTTGATTTTTTAAAGCCGTACTTATTCGCAAGTAGAAGGTGAATACACCTAAGTACCTCATTATGCCTTCGCGTATAGTCATGGCCAAGCATTCGATTACAGCCTATTGCTAGATGGTCGATCGACTTTTTGGCTTTACCACAATGCTGGCATTGTAAAGCATCGTCTCTCCAAAAAACGTTTCTATCTTGGATATAGCAATAAATTCCTTCAGCAAGTGGATCAATATTCCCGTATTTCATCCAAGTAGAAGAGTCTTTTAAACTAACAAGCTCATTTGAGCGGGCCCTATATAACTTTTCATGAAATTTTTTCTTATTAATTTCGTCATAAAGGAGCTTACGCTGAGCATTCAAAAGACTCATGGCAGAAACGTCTGTCAGTAATATTCATAAAATAATTAATAATTTTTAGTAACAATAAAACAAGCTTCTTATAATTGATCATGGAATGAATAATATAATCTGATATGAAAACCCTTCTTAAAATAAATTTTTAGTATGAAAAACAAAATGTAATAAATATTTTATATAACCAGTGAAGAGTTTATTTATTAAAAAACATAAATTAATTATAATTCAGTGTTATGGTCAAAATTTTATCATAATCAGAAAAGTCATAACTTTTTTTTCTTAATTATTTAAATAACTTTGCATTCAATTAAAATATAACAAGAAAAGCAAATAATTTATGTTTACAAAAATATTTTTTACTAATTATAAATCGTCTGAAACGATGTTAAACTAGGACGAGAACTTACTAGTAAAGTTTTGGGTGTCAGAAGTTGCTGGCTTTTCAAGTTTCATCATTCCTTCTCAGAAATGGAAGATTTAGAGGATAGTTAAAAAGCCATCAAGTTTTACATGGCATTCGTTTGATGCACCCATTACCAAATTGACACCTCACGAAAATATCCTGAGCACTATCTATATCAAAGGAGGCGCATCTGGAAAAACAATGAATATAAAAACAGACTTCTCGCCTAGATTAAACAAAGGCAACATGCAGACGTTCTGCCTATATTAGAATTTCTGCAGTAGGTGACCCGAGTAAGTCAACTGCACTGCTCAATATGTATATTGATACTAGGATGTGCCCTGGTTTGATGCCAAAGGCACCGGGCTACAAGTATTCTACTTGCAAGGTTGATCCGGTCCGATAGACGGTATAGGCTTCGA
Source organism: Astathelohania contejeani (assembly GCA_014805555.1). Taxonomy (NCBI): domain Eukaryota; kingdom Fungi; phylum Microsporidia; family Astathelohaniidae; genus Astathelohania; species Astathelohania contejeani. The sequence goes on along the minus strand of SBIQ01000044.1, from coordinate 13,911 downwards.
ATTACAGCGGTATGAGTACCTAAGGGGAAAAGATTGTATCAATTGCGGAAGTCGCTGCACTGGGCCAAGTATTTTATTTTATATATAAAAAGAGCCTCTAGAGTATAGCCAAGGAATCATAGATCGTGAAGGATTTCGTTCAAATATAGCAAGTTCTAATTATAAAAGTAAAAAACAAGAAGATCATTGATAAAATAAAAATATTGCTTTATATCTATAATAGCAAAACGAAATACTGTTCTTTTGTCTTTTTTATATTTATAAATATACTATATTTGTAAACATTTTTTATAATAAATTTAATTTATGTTTTAGGTGGCAGAAAGGGGAGATCTCCAAAACCATAATCTTCTTCTGGATTCATAGATGAATCTGATTCATTGGGTGCAAAATGAAATCCCTTCGGTGATTGAGGTATTGTAGTGTTTGTCCTTGGGGGCTGAGATATTCCCATGTTTGGTATGGTAGATAGGGGAATGCTACCAAATCCAGAATGTGAGTTATTATTTCTAATACTATCGCAAGATCTATTAAAAGATTCATGAGGTCTATTATAGCTTCCATATCTAGGCATATCGATAGAAGGTGCATTATTATAATTATACTTCGAATCATATCTTCTATTTTCAAATGATTTACTCTCATGAGACCTATTATCATATGGACGGGTATAATTATTATTTTTATCATTTCTCCCATAATACCCATTTCTGCTATAATATCCTAAATCTTGTTTATGATCTTCATTTTTAAAAACATTTCTATTTCCACTTTTATTTTGATTGGGTGATCGCCAGGAATCATTAAATTTGTTTCCTCTGCTTTGTTCATTTCTTCCTTCTGTTTTTGGATTAGGTAAAACCACACCATTACTTGATTGTAGCCTCAAAAATTCAGCCATAAATGAATTAGTATTGTAAACTCCCAAAAATGCACCCAAATTATTTTGCTGTCTCAAATCCACGGCTCTTTCTGTGTATGAGCATACATTTCCCATTCCGCAAAGATAGTTGATATATTCGCATATCTTAAAATAGTTGTGCTTATATACCCCATCCCACTCACTAGCGAACGTTTCCAACCCATTTGGTATTGAATATAAGTCATAGAAACGTGCTCGCACCTCCTCATATGATATATCCAATGTTTCAAGTGATACAATATCATCCTTGTAGCAACTAAGTATCCATCGCGGAGGATCAACCACGTTTGTAATTGTAGTATGTTCGTATTTACAATTCTTTCCAAATCTACATTTCCCTTCCTGAAAATATCTGCATAATTTTTTCATTATATTATTTTAGGGGAAGAAGGGATAATTTTATAATTGAAACATGGAAGTATATGCTGCATGATGTTTCACATTATTATAGGGGAATAAAAGAGATGGGCCGACGAAAAGATTTGTGAATTAAAAGTTTATTTGTTAATATTACAAATTTTATTTTCAGAAACTTTATATTTTATAAAATGATTTTTTAACGGGTTAAAATTGGCAAGTAATCTACAAATTTATATATTTCATTCTTCTTCTGATAAACAAACCCTATTTTATTTATAGTTAAGGTGTAAGTCACATATTGCTGTATCGGCCACCCTCTAATATTTCTATAGTTATAATATCAAATCAAACTTTTTATTACTTTATATATCGTATATATTATAAGACTATAATATGATTCATATGTATTTATTTAAAAAGTTAGTGCTGTGTTATTCTTTGTCTTTCTTTTCCGTGGCACTTGCTTCTCCAAATCTTTTAATATGAGTTATACAAATTAATTTATTATAAAAACAATGATATGATATTCTAATTTACTAATGACAATTCTTACTAAAGTAAAGTCATCCATTCGGCCCCGATTGTTTTATATAAACCTTGTAGCCATTAATAAATTAGAAAACGAATATTTTTTATGAAAAATAATTTATAAAACAAAAGAAATTGCTTGCATGCTCGTTAAGCATCCTCTGGTACTCACCTCATGGCCTACGCATTTTATTCAAAAAAAATCAATTGGATAGTTATTTTCAGATAAGAATATGTTACAATCTAACTTTCTTTTCATTATTTTAATTTTGCCATTGATTTCCCCGTTCTTCTTTTTAATAAATTATTTTGTTATCCCCAATAGAATGCCCGATAACGACCAACTACTTTATACCATTCAAAGTGGAATGGGAATAGATATGACACCCAAAACCCCCAAGAAAAAAATTCCTTATAAGAGCATGCAGGTCTCCTCAACTCCGCTAAAACTAATGCAAGTAAGTGATAAATCACTTCAGAAAAAGCATTCAGCAGCAAGTATGGCTGGTGCCTTTTTAATTGGACCCAAGTTGGAGTGCTCATTAATAGGAAGTATGGATTATTTCGAAGATAATTTTACACAGATGGGAACGATTGGCGATGGTGACTATGGTGAGGTGATTAAGGTGGAAAGACAAAAGAACTGTTCGGATGAAGCAAATAAAATTGGGGACGAATACACATGTATAAAACGTATGAAATATAAATATACAAATGAGACGGACAGATTGGCTAAGCTAAGAGAGGTGGAGATTTTATACCTTCTAAGTGGTATTAACACTGTGGCCATAAATATGGCGTGGGAACAATGTGGAATTTTATATATCGAAATGGAATATTGTAATTGGGGAAATTTAAGAGATTATATGAATATGGTTTACTTTTATAAGAAATGCAAGTTTACAAACAGGTGTATAAGAAAGATAATAAGAGATATAGCTTTGGGTCTTAAAGAACTTCACTCTAAGAAAATTGTGCATTGTGATTTAAAACCAGAAAATATCTTTATTAAAGGGACAGAGGATATTTATAATGCGAGATGGATTACAAGTCCTGATATAATAGAAACAGAAATGAATACAATAGAAGATACTAACGTTGTTATCAAAATTGGAGATTTTAATATAAGCAAGTTTGAAGGATCTTCTGTAAATTATAATTTATATGAAGGAGAAAAAAGATATTTAGCGCCTGAAGTATTAGATGGTGTTATATCAACAAAAAGCGATATTTTTAGCTTAGGATTGATTTATTTAGAAATAGTTAAAGAAATAATTCTTCCAAATGATGGTTTATTATATCAATATCTAAGATCTGATATCTTTGATCCTTTTGGTTTAAATAACAAATTTAATTATTCATCTTTAATAAAAAAGATGCTAAATAGCGATTACAAAGAAAGAATAGGAATAGATATGGTCTTGTCTTTTTTAAACACAAAATAACTGTTTAATTTATTTAATAAAATTAATTATTCGAAATATTAAAGCTACGAAAATATGATCTGTTAGCTAATGAATTGACTCAAATATATAGCTGTGAAGCATATATAATATTATTTATTATACGAAAGGCTTAGTAATAAAATTCTACAAAAATTATTGTAAACAATTGAAATAAATCAAGAGTATATTAAATTAAAGGATTTTTAAAAAATGTTGAAAATCTAATATATAAGATATAGTCAGTTGAGCATGTGTATAGATTAGTATTATTTTCACATTGAATATCTGAATAGAAAAGTGCAAATACAGAAAATTTAAAAGCAGTTAATAATTTTATTCAATAAAATAAAATTTAGTTGGTAATATTTATATTGCTGAATAACATATGTAAATACTACTTTTATTGAATAAAAATAACTAACTTTAATTGGATTTTTGTAATAAAAACATAAATTAGTATTCTGATTTAAGAAAAATCTATTAAAATATTTAAAAGAGTGAGTAAGCACAAAATTAATATAACACTAAAAAAGATAAGTACAGGAAGATTTAGTGTAATAAAATATTAATTAAAAAGTTTTTTATAGTTACTTATATATTATTAAAATTAACAAACAATTTAATACTATCTAAAATGTATTTTTACTATATCCTCATGCTTTTAGATATATTGTTTAAAATAGATTTTTACAAGTATTTTCTATAATAGATTTGATAAATTTAAAGAAAATTACAAAATTGAGAAATTATTATTATAAAACAGATTATAGAATTAGTTAATTGATACGATAATATATTCATAGAAGTGCAAATATATTAAGTCGTAACGTAATTGTATTTCAAAATGATTATATATTAATACATATTAATGTAATTAAGAATGAACATATTAATAGAATAAAAATAAGTATTATGAGTCGTGGTGGTATATAAAAACTTGTATTATTGAAATAAAGCCATGCTCAAAAAAAAGTTCTTTTTAAGTAGAGTGACAATATTATAATTCAATGGGTATGAATATTGGATAGCTCATTGAAAATATTAATATATATTTGAGATTCATTTTCTATTTACAATAAATAAAAATACTCAATTAATTGCTAGTAAGACATGAATATAATAATATTTATATTCACCTAGGTAAATATATATAAAAAGAAAACAATGACTTCATGGTCTTTAAATATTTTTTTGAAAGGGGTCTCAAGTTTGAAATTTGATTGAGGTTCTATTTGCACAAGCTAATGCATTAAAATAATAGCAGTTTATTGGTTTAATAAGCTGCGGGTGTAGTAACCCTTTATATTCGGTGTGGATATGTATATATGAGTATATCGATGAAAATATAATATTATTGGATCTCATAACTAATTATATGCAATTAGAGCTCTATACTAAAATAATAGATTCATCTGTGATTGAATAGATTAGTATGGATATAGTAATAGGATAGAATTATTATTGGGTAATATTACTAGCTATGGTAGCATGCAGTTCAGCTATATAATTTAATATAATCAATCTTTCATAAGAAGAAAAGTGTATGCTCACGCTAAATAGAGAATTTAAAATTTTTACAAATAAAGGTTGTTTTGAATAAAATAAAGCTATGAAGAAAATGAATACGTTTTCTAAAGCTAGTTATTTGGATTAACTTTTATTTGTTATAATTAAATGTCTTGACTGTAGCGCAAACATATTAACTTCTTTGGTTAGTGAAAGGTTTCAGAGAAATAAAAATCGAAAAAGTAAATTAAATTAAGCGATTTGTAATTTATTTATAGATTATTTAATATTTATCTAACGCACACATAGAGAGTAATATGACAGTTATATCAATTATATTATTATTTTCCTTAATACACGTGTATACCAGTTCATTTAGTTCGTTATAAAAATTGTCTTATAATAATATTTTTTATAAGAATATTGCTATGTTTTAAACGAATGTATCTATATATTGTATATATTAAATTGATTTTCACCTTTAAAACATATTTTTTCACTTTTTAATATAGCTTACATTTATTTTTAAAAATTTTAATCAATTGATAGGATATAAAAATACTAATCTCATTAAAACATTTACATTCAAATAAAATTGGTGAATTCTTACTCTATCTTTTTAAAATATGTAATAAATAATTCAGTATAGCATGCATGCATATAAGTAGAATAACTCACTTTAACAACCAATTAATTAAAGCTTTTTATAAATAGTCAATTTGATGAATAAGTAGTTTTTTGTACTCATTATTTGTATCAAAAAAATAACATGCAGTGTAAATGAGCATGACTTATAATCGTTTTATCCATGCTGCCTACTGGTTTTCGTATATTAAATTTCAATAAAATAGTCGTTTGACATAATATTTCCTTTTAAAGAAAAATTAAAAATGATAAATTAAAATATTTTCATCTATTGAATAATACCTATAAACCCATGAAGATATTGTTAAGAAACAAAAAATATAAGTTCATAGGGTTCTTATTCGGTATTACTATCTTATCAGGTCTACAATGTTATTTTAAACCTAATTTGATTATACTCATTTTGTTGTGTTTGTTATCTATCTTAATTGAATTACAGAAATTGCGTATAGGATATATTTTTTTTGTAAATTTTATTTATATGCTTTGGTATTTATTGACTTTAAAACAGCACGGAAATAATGTGTTTATATTCTTTGGAATTAAAAAGTTTTCAAACCCTGAAAACTCCAATATATCATGTTCTGATAATATTATCGCAAAAGAAATTTTAAAAGAAGAAGGAAAAAAAAATGTTAGACAAGATTATAATTTTCCAAAGACTGAAGATAAAGGACTTGAAATTTTAGATGATAGTAAAAATACAGATTTGAATAAAGAATATAACAATGCTAATGAAAGTAATTCATCTGGAAAACAAATATATAAAAAAAATGATGAAATTCCTATTGGGATTTCACATAAAGAAGAAAATAATAATGTTTTAAATGACGTCGAGTTGATGATTAGAGATAAAAAAACTTCACATATAAAATCAGACAGCAATGAGGAATCTATTCATACGCCTTGTGAAACGAATGAAGATGCTGAATATAATTATTTAACTTGCAAAAAAGACGAAGCCATAGCCACGGTGTTTTACTATGATTACATAAAAAATTATCTTAAAGATAAACATCAAGTTTATCTTACAACACCATGCGATGATTCAGTTTTTGATGGGCTTAATAATACGATGCGATACAATACAGATTTTGTAAAATTAAATTATGAAATATTAAGAAATATTAATTATTCAGGATCAGAAGCATTTAACGATTTAAGGGAATATTTATTAAACATATATGAATATTGGGCAAAGCATTTGGATGATCAACAAGTAATATACGTGATTTTAAATGATACCTTTTTTTGCTATATTTTGCATCATAACAAAAATATTATATTTATTCGCGATAGTTCAAAAAGAAATGATAAAATAAGTTTTCCTGTTAACAAAAATCAAAAATCTATCGAATTTTCTTATAATACTCTCCATTTAATTATTTACATACAAAAAAATAAATTAAATGCTATTTATGAGCATTTAGAAAAAGAAATAAATCAAAACAGAAATATAACATTTAATTGTACTTCTGAAATAATAAAAGGAGCCATTGATAATACGACTACGCGTATGTGCTTTTTTACATTGACATTAAAATATTTTCTGATTTTTAATCCGATTTGCTTTAGTATTCATACAAACTACTATTATCTTAGATGTGTTGATGATAGTCAAAAATCTAAAAAATATGTCAAAGTAATTGAAAAACTAGATAGGTGTGATGTAAGATTGATAAAATTGTAATAATAAAAAATTTTAATATTTTTAGTATTTAGTTAATCATGTTTCCTCGATTATTTTGCCATTCCTACATTTATATCCATCATTGTCGAAAAAAATATAAAATATTTCTTCATCATTGCATTTTATAAATTGAAATATTTTTTGGACGATATCTTCTATGGATTTAATTGATTGTTGGCATTTAGGTATAAAGGTAATGATATCAAAGGCTATACAAACACAGATTAGCTTTAAATCAACTGAACTCGAAGCTTCTATATAATTTTTAAAGTTTTCATTGTCTGTATGTGTGTTATATAAATCTTTTATCTGTCCTTTTACATCAATTTTTTTAAAACAAGATTGTTGATCTTTTAAAGTAGGTAGGAAATTGTTTATACCAATTTCATAATAACAATTGTTTAAAAACACACCTTCTATTATATATAATAAGTCATTGGTTAATTTTAGATCGCTTACTTTTAAATCGCTTTCTGTTTTAGCATGATAATATATAAAAAGATATTTATATTCGGGAATAGTAATTTTAAGTGCTTTTGATAAATCACTTGATACTATTTCTGTAGAAACCGGTTTTTCTATAGGTTTTATTGCTGTTTCTATTTTGGGCGTATCATCTTTTTTAGTTTCGTTTATTATCATTGATACAGTATCACATTCCGTTTTTTCTTCTTTATTATCTTCCTTATTTTTTGCCTCTAAATTTTTGGTCATATTTAGTAAAGTCTTGTCTTTTTCATTTTTATCAATTGGCGATAAAACATCTTTTTTTATTACCTTTTTATTTTTTAATTTAAGAAATATCAATATATCATAATTATGTTCTTTTCTTCGAATTATAAATATTATAGATAAAGTTAAAACCACTGTTATTAAAAATGTTATCTTATGTTTTTTGTTCCTAAAAAGGAAAGGTAGTATCAATAAGCTTAGCACAAAATATATGTTTATATTAAAAAACATCGTATATAATAAACTAAATAGAAGAACACATACTAATATTTGATTTCTATAAATTAATAATTTTTTTATCATGGGTTTTTATTGATAAACAGAAATTATATAAAAAATTTCATATCAAATTTAATTAAAAGAGTTGACAGATAATTATATTAAAAATAATAAATTTAAATTTTATAGAAGAAATATGAAACTGGCAATAAAATAAAGCTTTTTGTAAGAATATCTTGTTAAAGCATTTACGATATATTATTCGTCACTAAATTTTTCTAAAACTCAAAATAGAATTATAGAGCATATGTTATATATTATATGATTTGTGAATAAAAAAACAAAAGTAATTTCAAATATTTTAAAATAATGTCTTGTTATGAAAACATTATAATGGAAAATAGTTTAAAAAAATAAGTTCTGGAGGGTAAAACGTAAATCCATAAAAAAGAGCACGTTGCATAAAAGTCTAAGCTTACGATAGCAGTCAGCAGCATTGTTTCACTTTATTATGACTAGCAATTCTCTCGCAAAATCATTTTGCCATCTATATTTATCAAGTGTAGATTCTACACTTGATAATGATCTTTAGGCATAGTAGAAGTTAATTAAATTTGGATAAGTCGAATGCCTCGAGGTAGTCGAAAAAAATTGTATGAATTTTTTTGTAAAAATTTTTTTGTGAGGTTAGTGAGGAGAAGTTCAAAGGTCGGGCTCATACAATTAAAAGAGACTCTCTAACAAGTAGCAATCACCAATGGAAAAAAATTATTAAATTTTTTATTGTCTACTTTGGCAATTAATGACGAAAGTGTTTATCAGAATTAAAAACATTGTTCTATAATTTAATTTAAATCATCTCAAAAATAATTGGATTTTAAAGAACACGGAAAGTGTCAGATATCAAGGTTGATAAAGCATTACTATTTCCTTAAATCAAATTGCAAGATAATAAATGGTTACCGACTCTCCAAAAACCACATGTTAAGTTACTACACTATTTTGAACAGTGCAGTGGTACTACCAGAAAGTTTCACTCAAGCCTATGCTTCCATCAAATTAGAAGCAAAGCATCATAAATAAAATCTTTGCTCTCAATAACTTAATTGGAGTTATTCAAAAGACAAAGAATAAAAGCAAGCTATTTGGCATAACAATTAAAGCAGCCAAACTATTTATGCAAAGGTTAAACCTTACCTCGGAAAAACCGCATGACGTAATGAAGGCAATAATTTCATTAAAAGAATCGGCTCGTATATACGAGAAGAAGCTTGAAATACATAAAACGCAAAGAAAGTAGACGTAAAAATTAATGATTCAAATTATATATAAGTAAATTTTACCAGAAGTCGTCTGGTGTGGATGAACCAGAGCACCAAATGGATATTGGTGAGATAAGGGAGTATTGGTTTAAAATGTAGGAAACCACAAATAAAACTATTAATAGATATGACGAGTATATAGTAGAATACCTCCCGCACTTTACCAAATTAACCACTTTTCCTACTTTTGAAGAATATGATGATATCATAAAGTGCCTGCTTAATTGGAGGGCAGCTGACATTGATGGTATCTTTAATTTTTTTATAAAGCATATATCTTCAGTGCATAAGCACCTTTATAATATAATAAAGGATATATGCTTAAAGGATAGGACACAAGCTTACTAGTTTTATCAGGTAAAACATATCTTATACTTAAAGGGTGTTCGAGTAAAAAATCAAGTTTCAAGCCTATAATCTGTATGTTAAACCTTTACAAGCTCACAACTAAATGTGATACTTAAGCTATGCAGTTAAAGGTTGAGCATAGAGGTTTCTGGTGATAATTAGTTGGGTATTGTAACGAGTGTTTAATGGCCCAATTAGCAGACCATGCTCAAGTTATCTCTAAACAAAGAGCACGGGCATTTGTTGAAGTCAAAGTGGATTGACGTGAAGAAAGCTTCTAAATTCATTGGCCATGAGTACTTGGTAGTATGCATATATTAATTGGGTTTTTAAATGAATAATTTATAAAAGGGTAAATAGAAGAATACTTCAAAGTGATAGCCTTAGTCCTCCTCTTTCCGTTTCATGTATCGATCTATTGAGAAAAAGGTTAATGAAAGATACCTTAAGATGTCAATACATGCGGAAGAAATTATGCATGCTACTAATTGCTTATAATTTATTGCAGATCTTAAACTTTTGGCAACTAACAGCACGGAAATGGGCATTATGGTGAAAGAAATCGAGTCTTTTTTCAAGATTATATTGCTGGAGATTAACCGAGGGAAGTCGGCTACAAACGAGTTTCAATGCATAAATATTGCATCTCCCTTGATAGTACTGGAGTATATAAATACTCATGTATAATTGAAGATCATATTAGCGATATTATGTGACAGTCATTTGAAAAGATAAGATGCGAGTTACTGGCAAGAAAGAATAGGCTGTATAATTCTACTCTCAATTCACAAATTTTATTTCAAGCAATATATGAGCTTAACAGTTCTCTTGTCGATTATCACATTGAACTACAGCACTTTGAAACCGCTGACTTTTTAAAGCTTGATCATAAAATACGCCAAGCTCTCATCAAAGATAAGGCACACTTAAATCCTGGATGTAAAGAGAAATTATATCTTCCTCGAAAATAAATGGAGAGAGGTCTCCATTCTGTGGAAATGAAAAGTGAGTATATGTTTCTTCAATTATTGGACACGTTAAAAAAATATACAAACATTCATCAAAACGAGTAATGATTCTAAAAGTTGAAAAGTAAAACAAAACTCACTTATTTTTTATACATACATACCATAGTGTGAAATACTCACTAACAGATATTTCTCTCAAGAATCTTTTTAATTCTAAGCATAAGCTTCTGTATGAAAAAATTAATAAAAAATTATTTTATGAAAATATAATATGGGCTTACTCAAACGAGATAGTAAGCTTAGAAAATTCTAATACTTGGATAAATAACTGAAGGATTAACCCCCCACAGTTAGGCAATTTATTGTAATATTCAAGATAAAAGCGTATCTTGGAGATATAATGCTTCATAATGCTAGCATTTCGATACATTCATAAAGTAGATCGACTATTCGGTAATAAGTTGTGATCGAATGCATAGCCATAACTATACGCGAAGGCAAAATGAGGTGCTTAGGTATATTCACTTTCTACTAGCCAATAAATACAGCTTTTAAAACCACGAAACTAGATTTAACTCAGTCCAGGAAACCATAGAAAACGAAAGATCCGAAATTCGGGTTGATACGAGAACAAGTTCTGCTGTTTTAATAAAGAGCAATAAACCGATATATTTATTTATGATAAGAGGATAAATGAAATAATTTTGGTCGAAGTGAATATAAAAAGCCATGAAAATCTTTAGCTTGTTGCGACAGAAAAGAAAATAAAATATGAATATTGGCAAATGAATTAGAAATGTTATATAAGACAAAGACCAAAACAATACTTTACGTTATGACATGGGATAGTATGATAACCAAGTATAACAGAAAATATCCCAAAGAATTAAATATAGATCCTACTTAAAGGCGTGCATACATCCAATCGACGGTACTGAAGAAGACAGTTGAAATAATATCACTTGAATACAAAAAAAGCATTGAGGATGATGTGGACATAAGAGATCCAGTAGGAGAGGGTGTTAAAAAATTTGAAGAAGAAAGTGCCACTTGATGCTAACTGCAGGTTATAGAAAAGAAAGTCAAAGTTTAACACAATACTTACCACCTTAATTTAAAGAAATGAAAAATTCACAAAAACTTACATATACAATTAATAAAAGAACTATATCGTCGTTATTTACTTTTTAAATGTAATTTTTTACAGATTGAAATAAAACAAAATAAATGATATACCACCTTATTAACAATCTTTAACAAAAAGAAATATATGAGAAGTTGTATAGAGCCCAATAAAATGAGATGGTAGCCTAAAAACCCTTTCTATTTCGATGAAACACGAAAACAATGATACCGTGAAAAAGCAATTACGCTACATCAAAAATAGAATTGAATAATGAAGTGCAAATGAGATATCATGCCAACATTTTGTATTGCCAAAAATCATAGATAAATTAATCACTGGGTGTGAATTCTGGGCTAAAATTACATACGTAAACACAACGAGATTCTTAAGTTTCAACATTTTTTTAATTGCTCAATAAATACGGATTCAAAGGATCAAAAAAATCGCGATCGCATTCTGTTCAAGAAATTGTCGAGTATGAAAAAGCGGAAATTTGTATCGCCACTAGAATAAGAACTATTATTATTGTCAAAAACAATTGACCAGACATTTATTTACGATAAAAGCTAAATAAAATAATTTCAGTTAAGGTTGGCATAACGAGCTAAGATAATCTCCAGCTGTTTAAGATGGTGAAAAAGAAAACATAACATTTGGGTAATAAGCTCAAATTACTTTATAAAGTCAAAACTAAAATTATACCTTATGTTATGATCTGAAGTAGGATAGTGACAAAGTTTCACATAGTGTAATTAAAATAGCTTTAAATTATATCGATTATCGGAGAATATATCTAATCCATCGTATTAAAAAAAAATTCAAAAAACATTTCACTAATGTTTAGACGAAGCATTGAGATGGCATGGAAATAAATAGTAGAATCAAAAAAGCGATAGATAGGTTGGGTGATAGTGCTGACCAATGATCATCACGCATAAAAAAAGCATAACAATAATTTTTTATTTAAATAAAATTGTTTAAAATTAAGATGTGGTTCTAATATTCATCTTCTAAAAATTATTTTTTATCGATCAATATGTCTTTTAGATTCATAAGCATTCTTTATTCTTGATACCTATCAATCTGTTTTACTTAGAACATCTAAAATATCTCTTCTTCCCCGACATCTTCTTTTAATGAAATAGTAAATTTATAATTTTTACTTTTGCAATATTTTTCGAATTCTTTATAATCATCAGTATCAATATGAATGACACCATCTATAATCTCATATTTAATTATATCTGGTAGTTTATAATCCGGCGTTTCTATTCTAATTTTCATTTTTATTTTCTTATATCCTTTGTGCAATAACATTTTTATTATATCATTTGCTTGAACCTTTGGGTTTTTATTAATGTCTATTGGATAACATTTTATCAGCGAGAAAGCTACCGAGTCATCCAAATATTTCATATGTTGATCCATAATTCTTGTTTTTATTATTTGAACGATTTCCTTTTCGATTTGATTTAACTCATGCAATCGCGTTTTGATATCCTTTTGTTCTATTCCATATTTCAATATTAGTTCTATTATTTCATCGTGGGAGCAATTAAACATGGCCAAATCTTTTTTATTACACAGCTCTCCTTTCGAAACATTTTTAAATATTTGTTTTGTATGCAAAATTTGTGAGAGATCGGTTGTTATATTATTTCTATATTCGTATAGCTTGTTCGGAAATAATGCTAATTGAAATTTTTTCCCATACCTTTTTAAGCTCACAATATTAACATTAGTTAGCTTTTTTAAATTTTCTGGTGTAAAATTCATAAACAGAAGGGTTTTAAAATCTAGAAAAATATGAGAATAATTTTATGAATTTGATTCTTTGTTTTATGATGAAATTAAACGCATATTAAATTTTACATTAAAAAGAATAAAAAAAAATACATTTTTCAATAACAAAATAGTTTTTAAAATAAAAAAAAAACTATTTCATGTTTATACACTAATTGTGTAAAGCGGTCGTCATAATTTGATCATTTTTTATTGTTTGTAATAAGCAACAAACATATCGTTTATTTTATACACTTTCACTTCAATTTAATTATATCTGTTGTTTACATTTATTAATCAATACTTCTTCTATACTCA
>SBIQ01000043.1:0-46538 GCA_014805555.1 Astathelohania contejeani | reverse complement strand
GTAAGTCAGCTGCACGGCTCCATATGGACGCTTACGAGTGACACTAGGATGATAAAAGTGCCCTGGTTTGATGCCAAAAGTACCGGGCTACAGGTACCCTGCCTTGCTTGCAAGGTCGATCCGGCTCTGATAGACGGTATGGGCTTCGACTAACAGCGGTATGAGTACCTAAGGGGAAAAGAGAGTCTCAATTGAGACAGTTGATGCACTGGGTCAAGAACCTCACAGATTATTCCATATATAAAAAGAGCCTCTAGAGTATAGCCAAGGAATCATAAATCGTGAAGGATTTCGTTTAAATAAAGGATAAAACAAATATAATAGAGTAACTTATTAATTTAAATTTAAAATTATTAGACTTGAACTCAATGAATATAAAACGCTTCTAAATACAAAAACATACTTTTAGAACTGACTCTATATGAATTATTTGAAAGTGCATATACCTTGTAGATATCTACAGATTTATTCACAAAAATCAGAAAAATAATCAACAGAACAAAATTAAATGCTGAATATATTTAAAGTAATCAATTAGCATTCAATTTCACCAATAGTTGTCAATAAGCATATAAAAATGTTTAAATTATATGAAAAATTATGGATGTTAAATTGTCACCATAAATTTACTTTACTGAAATTTAAAAATATTAATAATTATTAAGAAAAGCATTAACTAAATAGTTATATATATTTTCTATGAATATAACTAATTTTAATATAAATCTTGTAATATAAAACTATATTTATAAGAGCTATTATGATTCAAATCAAAATATACAAATTGATAACTTGGCGATATTAACGATTATTTTTATCTAAATATAAGTTAGATAGTAAATTTTAACAAGAAAATTATTGAGACACAATTAAAATTTCTATTATTTAATATAATAAGAAAATAAAGATTTATAGCTATATTTATTAAGATTGAACTATTAATATGTTAGAGATTTCGAATCATCGATAAAAACTATTTATCATATATTTATATGTATTACAAGATCATGATACAAATAATTTCAACGTTTTATTTTATAACTATGACCTGAAAATTTAAAATCCTTTATTTATTAATAAAGATAAAAAAAGAAATCAAATTATTCTTAGATAATACAAAAAATAGCTCTAACGAGATAAAGATCACCAATTGTTTTTTAACTTGAATTATAATGAACGTTTTAAAAGGTATTTTGTTACAAAATCGAAATTATAATATAATTTTCTATCAAAGCATATGATTAATCATTAATGATAACAAAAATCAGATAGCATATCATTCGAGCGAAGAAAAAGAAAAATAAAAGTTAATAAATAGAATAAAAGTAATATTTTAAAAAGATCAAATTTATAATTATAATAATATTTAAGAATCATAAAAATATTTGAGTTGTATTTTAATATTTTATTTTGTATAATAAACTTATCTTGAAAAGCTTTATGAATTTTATTTTAATGGTCTATTTAATGATTTTTGGCTTTGGCCTTATGTTTTCTTTATAATATAAAATGAATGTCGAGCTCATCGCCCTTCGCAGTAATTTTTGCTATTATGATGGCCATGAGTATCATCCCATCTATCGAAGCCAGATCTCTCTTAAAAACATGACAAAATATTCTTAATCATATTAATTCAGTAGGTTCCTTAAATACTAATAGTAAATCTCTGTTTTACTTGCAAGATGTCCTTAATATACATATTCCCTTATTATAAATATAACATTTGCTCATTGTCTTGCATTATGTTCTAAAATAATTCTTCTCTGTTTTAGATAGAACTCAGAAATTTTAATGATTTATTATTTTGAGATTACTGCATTTTATAAAAATGTTTTTAAATGTAAAGCTTTTCATTGACTTCTAAAATTTTTACATTTAAAAAAATGAGATATCGCAAACCACACAAAATAAAATAACAGGTTTAAATCAAGTATATGCTATATTGCACTCTCAATAAGACTAATAAATTAAATTAGCGAACGTAATTTCGTCAATTATATGCCAAGATTTATAAAAAATTTATTATAACAGTTATAACACAATGTTATTGCCAATATGAATGTTTCATATGTCTTTTTCTTGAAGATTCATATTTCCATTCTGGATTCACTTCACTTTTTAACGAATTAAAGATTAATCTGCATGCATCTTCTTTCGCTCCTTCTTTTGTTTTAAAATATTTTGAAGTAAATGTTAATCCTCTAAACTCGGCACTACATAAATAAACTTCATTCTGTTTTTCTATGATATATTCAGGAAAAGGAATATTCAAAGATATACAATATTTGTTGATCTCATCCAAATAATTGATGTCACTTAGTTTTCTCCATTGATCTTCTTCCTCAACCATATTTTCTTTTTCTATAAACTTATCTTTAATTGTTTTTTCCTCAGGCGTTAACCATTTATCTTTTTCTTCTATTATTTTCATTCTATCACTTGTAATATTTTTATTTTCTGTCTGTGTTTTCCATTTCTCCTTCATTTCGTTTGCATTTTCTGTAGGTTTACTTCTTATATCACTTTCTATATAATCTATTTTTTTATTTATTACTGGTTCAACAGTTTTTATATTTAACATTTCTTTTTTCCCTTTAAATTCTACAACATGGCCACATATATATGATAAATCATATTTAATACGATCTTCTATTATTTCATTGATTATATCATTACAATGTGTTTTAAGATCCTCGACATATTTAAATTTTTTATTTAATCTAATTTCCAAATCTAAAACTTTAATTTTGGGTTCAAATATTCCTTCACATTCGAGTATTTCGATAACTGGGTCAGAGAATTGCGGGTAATATATGCTACATAGCCTAAGCAACTTTTTATTTTCATACGGTAAAAATAACACAAATTCGTCCTCTTCATCTCCCAGTGTAGTTTGATTACCATTCATTATGAGGGTGCCTTATCAAATCATTTTATAATCATGTTTTATTTCATAATTATATTTTTTACGTTTTTATTTCAACTTATTATTTTATAAAAAGATTTTTAATCTACCTATTTATTACTTGCTGTATTATTTATTCTGTTTATACCCATATTCAGACAACACGCAGACATTCCGCTTATATTGGAATGTCTGCAGTAGTGCAACTCCGGGTAAATTGGCTTCATAGCTCCATATAACTATTATCACTAGAATGATAATGTGCCATTTGATGCCAAAAGTGCCGAGCTACAGGTACCCTGTCTTGTTTACAAAGTCATTTCGACTCTGGTAGACGGTATGGAATTCGACTGACAGCGCTATAAGTACAAAAAAGATCATTTCATATACAATCTTTGAAGTATAGCCAAGGAATCTTAAATTGTGAATGGTTTTGTCTAAATAAAAAAAGTATGATTAATTAATTTATTTCTATTCAACTCGATTGGTATCAACGTATTTAATTACAAAAACTTATTCCCAGTTTAAAAATTTGTTGCTTTTCTCTATTAACCAATGGTAAACCAAAAGAAAGATTGCATATTGGTGTAATATTTCCAATCTTATAAAATATAGGAATGGATAGAGAACAACCGGTTGAAATATCATAAACAGGATGTAATGGGAGAATATGAATAGCAATAAGAGCCGATTTACATGTTTCCATAACGTTGGATTGTTTAGAACACATTCCGAATTTAGAAAATATATCAAATATCAGTCCATTCTTTTTTATACCCAATCGATGTTCCATTTCAAAATATGATTTTCCTTTTTTATATTCCTCGTTCAATTCATAATCTTGTAAGTAAAAAAGATCAGTTGTGTGAGGTTTTCCTATTATGGATCCTATACCAATTTGTATCTTAGCAAATATATTTTTCCATACGGGATTAGTCTTTTTATATTCTATCTTCCATCTGAAAAAAGAATTGGTGGTATTTTGGATTTGATTAAATCCTGTATTTAGATTTATACTAAAAAAATCATATAACTTTTTATAGATTGAAACTTCATATTTTACTGTGTCTTTGTTTATATACTCTTTTGTTAAGCTCTTGTAGTTTCCCCCATTCCTACTTCTTAATTTAAAACCAGTAAGATCTGTTTTTCTTTTCTTTTTATATGCCAAGAATTCATATATTCGTTGCCTGGTAAAACTTATCCATGAAGCTGTTAAATTGGCCTCGTTGGTTGTTCCACGAAACCCTAATTCGATGGATGATCCGCTCTTGAATGGATAAAGTAATTTTACATTTCCAAATATATTGCCTTTTTGGGTCATATTGCATCCTATGTTAAATTTAGTTTTGTTTTTATATTCTCCACTTCCAGTTTCTTCATCAATTATTACCGATGTGTCTTTTTTATTTAATCCCCAAAAATCAAGCATTTGAATTGTGGGATAAAATACAAATCGAAATATGTTAAATAAAAATTACATTACAATCATAAATTTGTAGTGTTTTATTCAATACTACGTCATAACACATATAATACAGCTAGTTATTATGTTCAATAAATAAAATTAAGTTTAATTGTTTATAATGAAAGTCTTTTTATCGAATGAAGTGTATTATACCTTTATTTTAAATTTTGCTGTGTTAAAAAACGTTGTGTACCAACAGTCTTTACTTAGGGATGCTCAAATTAAAAAGTTGGTTGTGGCTAATAACTGATAAATTAAATTAAGTAGTTAATTTATATAATAAGCTGTAAGTATCGTAAAACAATGTATTCAGTAAGGGTAAGTATGTATGAGGTATATTATAGATAGATATTTGAAAGGATTAGATTGCACCAAATAAGAGATATATACTGAAATAATAGATCCGGATGTAGTTGAAATAGAAGGTATAATATTCTATATTTGTTCTTTTAAAAAATAATACCAGCCGTTTTGTCATAAAATACGAATATGGTTAAAATATTACCGATCTCACATAGAAATAAAAGTGATAATCACGCTAAAGAACAAGGTTGGATAATACGTAAAATTATTTCTGATTAATAAATTGAAGAGGCTGTGAAAAGATTCAAAAGAGTCGAAACTTTTAGATGCAAATCGCAGGCCATAGAAAAAAAAGACAAATAATAACACAACACTAACCCTTTAAATAAATTAATTTATATAGAAATTTAGGTGTTTGAAAAATCAATTTTATAAAATAGAAGAATCTTAAATAAAAAAGTATAAAGTTTTAGTGCATAAACTGATTTTGGATGATGTGATTTATGGTTAATAAAGTATAGAAAACTATAAAATTCTTTACTGTTTTAAATATGATATACACTTTATTTATATAAATAGTTAAGGTTTCCTTTTTTTTATTTTTTTCTATGCATGATGAGCATCCGTTAGGACATCTACTCAAAGCCTCTTTACCAGATCTTGTGATTTGTTTCTATTCCATCCTCACTGCTTTGCCTTAACTCTTTAGAAGATGGTTTCTAAGATTTTCTTTAATACGCAGTTTATATATGCCTCAATAGTTGGTGTAATGTTAAGATCTTTTAAGTAATCTCTGTTAAACCTCATTTTATCCTCTCCCATGTCATAAAGCTATAAATTTAGCTTTAGCTTTATTAGATAATACGAGCCTATTAGCTAAAAGTTATATTTACTTTTTTCTTTGTCTCAACCATCTATCTTACTTTGTTATACTTACTTTAATTAAAATATTTTATTTAGATTTTATCGTGAATAAATATATTCGTAGATTATGTTTAATTATCATATTAGTTTTTATTCCGGTATTGACACTAACTACGGTTCTATGAAGTTCTGGAGTGAGTAAAATCGCCATTTAAAAATTAAATAAATTTTTTCTATTTAATATAATCATTATATTTGCTTTATTTTTATTACCTATAATGAATTTGCTTTCGCCGCCAATTCCCACTACATATAAATTATATTTCCATTTCACTTTTATTGACTCTTCTATTTTAGAGAGATGAGTTGATATAAATAAGTAATTTTATAATACAATGAATTGGATATAATATGCCTTGATATAGTTATACCTAACTCTTCATTTATTCTTTATGACATTTAATTCCTATGCTATATTAAATGAATATAGAAATTATCTTAGTTTGTATTGATAAAGTATTCTAAATTTATCAGCTTATTGATTTTATTCTAATCCCATCAATTTCTAAACTAACCTAAAATATTATTTTTTCCTTATACGAATAACTACATCATTACTCTTGAAATAAATAACAATAACTGATCAATTAAAATTATCTAGAATATCAGCTTTTTTATTTATTGGAATCTCAATAATTAATTTTTTTACTACTTCCTCTACTAAATAATTTTTAAATTCGTTTTTGATAACAAATTTTATTTGTTAATAAGAATATTTATCGATACTTCTGATAGAATTAAATCAATCATAGCATATTGAAAAAAAGAAAATTAACGTTTTATCTTGACTAGAGTGTTAACATAGGAAGACGCTGATACCACAAAGATGTAGCAGTAAATAATTTTCATGTGAATATAATATACGTGCGATATTAAAGCTCAAAATATACCATGTAACATCACATCTGATCTTCCATAGACACCTTTTTTTCTTTAATATTAATATACAATAAAATTCACATTATACGCTGATTAGCATCTTTTAAAATATTTATTGAGTGTATAGTTCATCCAAAGGTATTGCTATATTAATAAGAAGCAAGTTTTGTTTGTTTATTTTCTTCATAATTAATCATTTTAAACATGTGTTAATGATCTTTTTCTAAAATTAAAAAAAACGCACTTAAATTTTATTTTTATATAGTGAAAGTATTACCATAATATTCCACGTAAAAATATATCTTTATTTGCATTGGTGCTTTAGATGCAGCCGATGTTTTATATTAAGTGACGTATTCAAGGACAAAGAACTCAATTGGTCAGAGTATTATAATATAATATTATGATTTATAAACAAAATTACATGCTATTTATTGCTTTATACCAATTTTTTACATTCAGGTTTGCAAAAACTATTTTTTTATTATTATATTTCTTCTTTACATTCTCGTACGACACTATCGAATATTATAGCTTTATTTTCAACAACCTCAAAAAATATTATAATTTGTATAAGCAAGATTGGCTATTTAAAGATACAAAGGAAAGATTGCAACTAACATATTGCAATTGATCTCTAACCTAATGGTATATGACTTAGTATATTCAGCCGTATTTGTTATGACTATATTATGGCTGGCATAAGCTTAAGATCGTATTTATAGAAGAATAAAGTCGTGGTATTCAATATTTATTTATTAAATTGCCTTTTAACAACATATATTCAAATTCTGGTCAACGATAGAAATATAGATAAAATAAAAAGTTTAGACTATTGTATCAAGTAATTATATATTAATCTTTTGTGAAACTTGATCTAAATTATCCTTTAACTGTATATTTAAAGCCTGAATAATCAATTTAAGTAAGCACATAAGTAATTCGAAATTAATGATATGGATATAAAGGCAAACAAACATTTCTAATATGTAAAATATCATAACTTTTCTTACATAGATTAGAATATGCGAAATATATTTTATTAAATAAAAGATAATTACATGATATATTTTTTTTCATATTTTACTTTTTTTAATCTTTCCAATTCATTATTAAAGATATACTTTCTGCACTAAGCATATAGACACATGGATTAAGTTACACATTTAGTGGTGAGCTAATAATAGATGGTTTGAATAAAATCATCTACCTAGTCTTTAATTTGTGCAAAGTACTTTTCAAGATCAATTTTTTATATTGCAATGAATTAATTGGTTTTCTTTTCCATATAAAATAAGTTAATAAATAAAATAAAACTGTTTTAAACTATTTGTGGCTTTTTAATTAATTGGATGTTTGAAGATATTTTGCAAATTTTAAGGGATAGAAAAGTGGTTGTTTAATCTGTATTATTGAAGTGTAAGAATTTATGTTTCTGCATACACCTGTTGATTTTTACTATTAACTTCTTGTATTAAATTTCATAATATAACTCAAAGTATCTATTCTTATGCTCGTACTTTTTTATATTAAATTCGAGCTTTTATTATATACATTACGTTTTATTTAAATGGGGATTATATTTAATAGTATTACTTTTGATATTATTTTCCTTGACCTGCGGTAGACATCCAGTTCCACTAGCTTTCATTAGAGCGTCGACTACTTTTTCAACAACATCCATCGCTTCCAGTCCATCCTCAATACTTCTTCGATGCTCCAGAGATATGGTTTCGAGCGTCTTTTTAAGCACAGTTGATTGGATATATGCTTCTATTTGGGGTGTAATCCCGAGCTTTTTTAGATAGCTTCTGTGGTATTTAGTCACAACATCCTCCCATGTTAACACATATGGTATTATCTTAGTTTTTGCTTTATATAGTATTCCAATCTGTTTGCAAAGAGGTCATATTTTCTTTTTTTCTGAACTTCAACTTGCTGCAGGTTATCCTGGCTCGTGATACCGATCTCAACTAAGATGACCATATTTTCTCTCTTATCGTAAATAAATATATCAGGTCGATTATGTTTGACTAGGACATCAGTTCTAATCTTAGTATCGACTCTGATCTCAGCCAGATCATTTTCAACGATCTCTTGGATTGAATAGTTTCAGAGCTTATTATATACATGAATTTATTTTTAAAATATGATCACTTTTATAGCATTATTTGGTTTATTAATTAATATTTAATTTTTACTGTTATTCTTCCAACCAAAAAGTTTTTTAATATTTCAATCTTTAAATATTTTAATATAACAATTAAATTAATATTCTATTTTCTCACATCGCAAGATGAAGGCTTAAGCTTGAAAATTATGTTATTTTAATAAAACTGTTGTATGGTTTGAAGTACACCACACAATATCCTATTATATTATTTACAATACACCTCCTTGCGATCATATTTATAATATATATATTTCTTTATTGAATTGGTTTATGGCTTTTTATCTTTTTTAAAAAAATTAGGTATTTTAATTTAATTAGTATTAAATGTTTTATAATAGTTTAATACCATAATTGGGCTAAGTTGTTAACTGTATTTAAACTTATTCTCGGCAAATTCATATAATTTTTTACAGAATAAATAATTTCTTTAATCATTTTAATTAAATGAATTTGTATGATCTCAAAGAGTCTTTTTATCTTTGTGGAATTAAAACTGAGAAAAATAATTTTTAAGCTTTTTATTGAGTAGCAAGTTGTTAACGTCCTGTCGGTGCTTAAGGGTTGACAAACTACATTAAATACATCCTATACATATTTTCTTTTGCTTTATTATATACAGAAGTAAACTTCTTATATTTTTAATTAGTATTCGATTAGTTTTTATTGTGAAAATATAAAATTGGTATATATAATCATAGTAATAATTTATCTAAAATAAACATGTATGACATATAAGAAGGGTTTCTTTTTAAAACAACACCCAATAAATATTTTTAAAATAAAACCCTTTAAATGTTTGGTATATTCACTCTTCTATATTCACTTATCTTTTTAGCAAATGGAATCGTAATTTTGAATAATAAAAGATTTCTTTCACGGATAGGTCTGCCATTAGAAGATGAAAAGAGATTCATGCTAAGTAAATCACAGTGTAAAATAGTAGACTTGCTTCGGGCTATCAAAACATTGCTGAAAATACCATTGATAATTATAAATATAATATGTATTATTTATGAACTATTTATTGGATGATATTATTTATAGATTATTTTATTTAGTATTTACTGAGTCATTTTTTTAATAAATATTTTTTTAATACTTTTAATCCTATACAGCTTCTGTTCAAATATTTTTTAAAATATTTTAAGGTATTATAAGTAGGCTCTATTCTCCTTACTAATCCGTCAAAGCAAATTAAACTCATTAATATGTTTGTATAACAGGAATCAAGCTTAACCCGATGCTTACTAAAAAGCTTATACATCGAATGTATACCATTATGTCCTAACTTTCCGTTTATTAATCCATCAGCTATTTTGGAAAAATCTTTTAAAAACATATCCTTGTTTATTATACTGGCTTCATTACCAGGTAGGCGATCAATAAATAATTTGGCAGCTGCTCGGTTATCTCTACTGATTACTGCCTCATAAAAAAGATCAAACAAATTTTTATATTCCCTTTCGCTCAGGTTCTTACATAAACCTGCATCCAGAAGCACGAGTTTATATTTTGATCCTATTTTAGTGTACCCGATATTTCCAGAATGTAAATCGGTGTGTATAAACCTGTCATCAAACATTTCGACAATAAGTCGGGTAAAATTATTTAATAAAGTATTTTTAATGGGTAGAGAAAGATGAATAGCCTTTTCTATGGGTGTGAACGAAACATATTCTTCTATTAGTACATTATGAGTGCTCAGGATGGGTTTTGGAATAATTATATTATTATTATGTTTTAGATTTAATCTAAGACGCTGTAGATTATTAGCTTCGTTTCTCAAATCTACTTGCTTAATTATTTCTGATTTAAAATCTAAAAATTGGCTTGTAAGATTTAAGCAATGGAACATACGGAAAATTCTAGGAATAGAAAGAATTTTGGTGATAAATTGGCTATCTGATTCGATTTCATCCCTTAGAAGAGGATGTATCACCTTTATAGCCACATCTTGCCCTTGATATATTCCTTTATATACCTGTGCAACCGAGCCTGATCCGATAGGATCGGGATTAATAAAATCAAAAATATTTCCTACTTCCCTATCCAAAATCATTTTAGATTCCACAAAAGGATGAGTAGGGGCAAATGAATGCAGCTGTGATAGGGTTTCGCATACGTGTATAGGAAACAAATCTGGTCTGGTTGCTATCCATTGTCCCATTTTTTTAATTGTATATCCGTTATTAGAAAATATATTTTTAAGAATACGTTTGGAAATCTTGCTATCAACAAGAATTGCTATTGGAAGAGGAATCATGGATACGAGTTTTTTTAATAAATGACTCGGAGTATTTGATGATTTTCTTTCTATTTTCCAAACTTGAAACTTGGGCACTATATAAGTAGAATGGGGCGACTTAATAGCAAAATTTGGAAATTGCATTTGGGGTTTGAAATGATAAATAATAACTTATTGGTGTGATTAAATTATTAGAGATAATAGGATAATTAATCAGTTTATAGAATTAAACTATTCAATTTAATATATTATTTATTCTTATAATATTTCTTTCATCTTAAACTGAAGAGTTTTGTAGTTTAATCGTATTGCGATTATTTTACTGTAAAAAAGAACAAATTTGCAAGGCTTAGGCCTCGTCTAATAGCTAGTAAATTAAAATAAGTATTTAATAGGTGTAATGGTCTATAATAATGTATCACATTTACTGTATGTATATATATGTTTTATTTAAATGGGGGTTATATTTGATAGTATAACTTTTGGTATTATTTTCCTTTGACCTGCAGTAGACATCCAGTTCCGCTAGCTTTCATTAGAGCGTCGACTGCTTTATCAATAACATTTATCGCTTCTAATCCATCCCCAATACTTCTTTGATGCTTCAGAGAAATGGTTTCGAGCGTCTTTTTAAGCACAGTTGATTGGATATATGCTTCTATTTGGGGTGTAATCCCAAGCTCTTTTAGATAGCTTCTGTGGTATTTAGTCACAACACCCTCCCATGTTAACACATATAGTATTATCTTAGTTTTTGCTTTATATAGTATTCCAAGCTGTTTGCAAAGAGGTCATATTTTCTTTTTTTCTGAACCTCAACTTACTGCAGGCTATCCTGGATCGTAATATCGATCTCAACTAAGATGACCATATTTTCTCTCTTATCGTAAATAAATATATCAGGTCAATTATGTTTGACTAGGATATCAGTTCTAATCCTAGTATCGACTCTAATCTCAGCCAGATCATTTTCAACGATCTCTTGGACTGAGTAGCTTCTGAGTTTCTTTGTTTTTTTGAAGCCGTATTTATTCATTAATAAAATGTGTTTGCACCTCAACACCTCATTATGCCTTCAGGTATAATCATGGCCAAGTATTCGATCACATCCTGTTGCTAGTTGATCGATAGTTTTTTTTTTGCCTGGCCACAATGCTGGCATAAAGGAGCGGTTTCTCCCCAGAAAACATTTCTGTCTTGGATGTAACAATATAGCGCTTCAGTACGTGGGTTATTGTTCCCATGTGTCATCCTAGTGGAAGAGTCTTTTAAATTAATATGCTCATTTAAGTGCGCTCTATACAGCTTCTCGTGTAGTTTTTTATTATTAATCTTGCCGTATAGTGCGTCACGCTGAGCATTTATAACACTCTTTACAGAAACGTCTTCCAGAGAGTATCTCAACCTGAGATAGTGTTTTATGAGAGATAAATGTGTTTTTTCTTGCTCTTCAACTTTTAGGATCGCTGCTCTTCTGCATAATATATTTTTGTATTTCTCAAAGTTAGAAGCATACATTCGCTTTTCATTTCTACACTATGAAGACCTCTCCCCATTTCGTTTCGTGGGAGATATATAAAATATAATATTATTATATACATGAACTAATTATAACTAAATAAAACTATTGAAATATTATAATAAGATATGATATAATAAAAGATAAACAAATTATTAATAAATATTACATATAATACAGTAATATTATGTAATATAGTTAGTATCTCATAATAAAATATATGTAATGTAATAAATAAAAGTTATCTAAAATAAAAAGATTCAAAATGAGGTAAATTAAAATGAAAACTTATTTAAATTCCAAAGATATTAGATTTATTAAAACTGTACATTTAAATATCATAGAAATATTTACATTTATGTGTATATTCTGTTTATTTTAAAGATTTTACATGTCAATTAAAAAGCTGATCATACACGTTTATATTACTCATTGTTAATTAAAAAAATATTTTTAATTCTATATATTCAATGACATAATAATAAAGTAAGCTTAGTATAAAAATGAATATGTAGACAAATAAAAACAAGCAAATATTATTTGCAATGTTTATAATTCTTATATCTGGTTAATAATTTTTATCCATTAGAGTAGATAAATCCTCTTTATTGCTTAAAAATATTTATTGTTTAATATAACACAACAGCTATAAGGAAAATCATCGTTTATTAGTTAATACAATTATTACTATGGCGAAGTAAAAATAGAAATTTTAATATAAACAGAAATTTTAAAAATATAATTAAAGAAGGTTAAATATAATTCAATGTTTTGTTTGCTTTATATAAGATAATAGCATACAAATTATTTTATGCCCTATTCAAATTTAATTTTTATTATCAAGAAAAAAAGATCTAACTTTTAAACATTTTATTTATTAATCTGACATCAATTTAGGATATTTTGATAAAATCCGAGATTGAACATCCATAAGAACCATTGGTTGCATCACAGAATATGCCTCTTCATAATTACTGGCATACCTAAATCCCTTTTCATAATACTCTTTGCATCTGCTATCATTATTCATCATCAGATAATTACCTATATAAAGATAAGGTTTAAAATATTTAGGATCTATTTCAATAGCTCTTTCTAAGTATTTAATAGCTTCTTTTTTATCTTTTTTTATTTCGCATCCCAATGATTGGAAAAGTAATGTCCGGGGATCATTGGGATAGTATCTCTTGATTAACTCAATAATAGATAGAGCAGTGTCAAGCTGATTTAAATGTATATACAATTCAGCCGATATTCCAAGTATGTCCATTTTGTCATTATATTTCTTTATTGTGTTGGTTACCAAATCAATATAGTCTTCACTGACTGGTTCCTTCAATTCAGCGCATAGTTTATGCGCATAAACAAATGAATTATTTGGTTTGTTGAGTGCTATGTCAATACATGCTTTATAATTATTTTCATCCTTTATATTACTATAAATCAAAGCAGCATAATATTGGACCGATACATCATTTTTATAGTTTTTAACTAACTCAACAAATTCTGGCGGAATTATGTAATCCTTATCAAAAGATTTAATATACTCTTTTAGTAAGACTGAATATATAAAATCATCCTTTTCTAACAAATTAATACTTTTATCATTCATTTTTCGAATGTAAAATATTCCTGCTATTATGAATTTATTGTACACACTTATATCCAATTGAAATATTTTTTCATATCTTTTATTTTTCATTAGTTCTTCCAGTTCGGTAAAATCATATTCTGAATATTTCTCTCTTAATTGGTCGAATAAAGCAGGAAAAGTATCAAAGAATTCATCAAATAACACACTGCTGGGAAATACCTTTTTAGGATCCCATTCTTTTCTTATTTTTTCATCGACTACCTCGTTTAAATATTCATTTGCAACGTTTTTGTATTTTTCTGCATCCTCTTTTTTGTTCTTGGATAAGAGACCACAAAGGAAAATATCCTCCAATGCTTCGTCTCTTTGCTTTAATCGCTTGTATGATTCAAATCTTCTTTTTATCGCTTTAACATTAAATTGATCGATTTCAAATGCGGCAGTTGAATACTTAATTGAATCTTCATCGTTACGGAGAATAAACGATGTCAATGCAAGATTGTTCAACACACTTACCCTTTCTGGGTTATTCGATTCTAAGTGACCAAGTGTTTCTTGGTATATTTTGATAGCATCGTGATACTTTTTCATTTTAAATAATTTATTACCTTCTTCGCGGAGTTCGTTGGCTTTTGCTGGCTCTTTCTTACTATTTTTGTATTTTCTATAGAAAAATACAAGTGTTCCTATTCCCAGTGCCAGTGTTGTTAGTGCAATATTGAAATTTCTGTTTTTCATGGAGCCCTTTTTATAATATTTTAATAAAAATAAATTTTAAAAAATGTTTTTCGAAGAATTTAATATAAAGCGTGTCTAAGCGAGAGTGTACGTCTGAAAAATATTATATTTAAATAAAATAGCTCGTTTAACTAAGAAAAAACTTATTCCAGGTTTATAACATATAAACTATTGTGTGAATTATTAAATTTTAACACGTTTCAAGCATTTTTGAATTTATTCATCAAAGTTATGTAGTGTTTTTCGAATAAAGCTTTGATAGAATAATTAAAAGCTTTGTGATTGGTTAATAGTCTGCCAAACTAATACTCCAAATAAAATAAATTCAAACCAATTGAAATGTATATAAAAATATAATAAATTGTTTTTGATAAAAAATAAACCGTTATAAAATACTAATATAACAAAAGACGGTCGATATTAATTAAAACATGGCATGTATATGCCGTATTTCCACGTGAATAAAAACATTAAATCAGATAGCTATTTGGTGATCAGAGATGATGCGAGGTTCGATTAAAAATTATTGTATGAACAGTTTTTAAATCAACATGATTATTTAAAATATAAATTATATATCATTAGATGATTTAATAATTTATTAATGTTATTTTTTCTTTTATACATGAAATAAACGTCCTTTTCTATCACTCCCTATTGTCATTTAATTTATCAAACACATCAATAATATCAAATTTGCAACCTTTAGTTTTAATAGTAGCATCAATTTTATTCAATAAAAATCCTATTTGTGCAATAAAATTTTGCTTTTTGATATAAAAAATGTTTTCCAAGATTTTGTCTTTTATTTCTTTATAATATTCTTTACCATAACTTCCTTTATAATATGATACTAGCGATATTAAAAGATATGATTCAATATATGTCTCATCTGCTTTTATATTATTTAAATTCATCTTAATATCATTTCTTATTAAATATATAGCAGCAACTGAAATATATTCACTAATTAATTGTAAATGTTCTTTTTTATCATAGATTTTGACATGAGTATGATCATGTATAGTTTTTTCAAAATTAAAATTATGTGATATACTAGTCACTAAATACTCTATCAATCGAAGTATATCCTCGCATTTATATGTATGATGTGATAATTTCATAAATAATTCTATAATATTTTTATTAAGGTAATATAATTTTCTTTCTAATAGACAATTAACAATATTCTTAAAAAATTCATTTAAGTGCTTACTATTTTCTGGTTCCATAAAGATAGATAATATCATTTCACGTCTTTTAATTATCCTTAGATCAATTGAATTATCAAGATTATAACAATATAAAACAGCTAGGATATAACAGGAAATTGGCGATGAGAGATGATTAGATAAGTTTTTAACGGCATAATGACTCGATAATATCATCGCATCGACATTATTTGATTTATACAACGAATCTAAATATAGTTCTGCATAGTGCTGATGACGTTTCTTGCTTTTTTTAATAAAAAACTTTTCATTAAAAACAAATTTTATAAATTCATTTGAATATTCCGAAGAACAAGCAATATCAATGATTGTTTCCCAATCAATAGCATCGACTAAACAATTAATTCTGTCTAATAATTTAAATAGTTCATCAGTTTGAAGTAAATCATTACGAAATATTACTAGATTCAGTTCAGAATTTTCGCAATATGGATAAATAAAATCGAGAATCTCATATTTGTATTTGATAGTTGAACTGATAAGCATATCCCATTCTTCTAAAGATATTGATGATGGCTTATTTATCTCTAAATTTTGTATAAAATCGAATATATCATCATAATTATACATCCTTGCTCCGAGTTCATATGAACTTTTTAAAAAAATAGATAATATTTTGATTAAAGAGCTTAAAGCAATATTGTCTTCATAAACTGATGATTTCTTAATAATCAGATCTTTTAAATTTTTGTAACATTCTTTATATATCCCGAATGTTATAGTGCGCATTTTAGCATTTTGTTTTGAAAAATTTACTAAGTCTTCAATTGATCTTAAAATAGTTTTTGTATCAGTTAAACTTATAAATCTAAAATTAGTGGAATCATAAAATATTGTTACTAAAAAAGAAATTAAAGATGGAAAATAATCGCCTTTATCCAATAACATCTTATTGGAATGATTTATTACTGCTCTTAGAGTACCACAACATTTGACTATATTTTTTTCAATGACTAATTCTTTAACATACTTTGTCACTCTTGAAAACATTGGAAGTAAATTATTGAAACAAAGTATTGGATTATCTAGCATTCTCATCACCATACTTATTTCTAAATAGGTGTATTTTTCTGTATAAAATGATTCATTCATTTTTTTATAGTATTTATATATTTGACTATATCCAAAAAAGCTTCGAAAATATATAATATGTTTTTCATTTAAAGTAAGAAGTCCTACACACCTGATCAAGTGTTCTATATCTATGTTATTTATCATTGAGTTTATAATAAAATTTACCATTATTTCGTCAAAGGACGTGATATCATGAAATCGATTTATAAGTTTATATTGTTTTATAAATTTTCTTAATCCGGATAATTCTTGATTATCAATAAAATGACACTTAGGTTTAAAATTTTTTAACAAATAGAGTGCAATGTGACTATTTTCCATATTTAATATCATATTCAATAAATCCTTATGCGATTTAGTATCATGAGATGAATTTTTATCCAGTATCAAACTAATATTATTATCATTATATATATAATAGTTACAATTTGATAGTTCATCCATTCCGAAATCCTTATTTTGATTTGAAATATAAACATGTTTTGATTCGATCCAATTATTTTAGAGTGATAAGAAAAACGAGATATAAGTATAGATAAGAACATAATAAAAAAATTTATTAATTGTTTAATATTAGACTATCGCATCTGAATAGGATACATCTGTTTCTATTTCTTTGATCATATAAAATTTTTTTATAACAAATATAGGATTTTTAATCTTCCACCATTTATTTTATTAACCTTTTAATTCAATATAACCGACCCAAAGTCTTTTTATGTTTAAATATTTAATTATATTACACAATTTTGTCATATGTTAATTATTTTTATTCATTAGGTAAGTATTATACTACTTATTTTACCATTTAATTCTATCATCATAAAATTCTTAATATATACAATATGATATAACCTATTATTTTATTTAAGGGTCAGCGTTATTCTTTGTCTTTCTTTTCGATGGCCTGCGGTTGGCATCCAGTGATACTTACTTCTCCAAGTCTTTTCACAGAATCTTCTACTCGATCTCTTACGTCTATGTCATCCTCAATGCTTCTTCTGTATTCAAGTACAATATGATTAAAAATAAATTTTTTATCACACTCATGTTTCATACATATTCATTCCCAAGGTTATTATATTAGCTTTCATTGAATCTATGTATTTATATTTTAATTTAACGTATTTTTAACCAAATATTATACCCAGCTAATTTTGAAGCTTGTACGCATTTCTACAATGAAATACTTTGAACCAGAAAGATACTGGGATCATCTATAAAAAATCAAAATAAAATATTGCACCCATCAAATGATAGAAAAATATTTAAAATATAAATCACAGTGTAGTACTAAAGAAATTGATGAAATAATAAAAATCGGTAAAGAATTATCAATATCTCAAAAGACTATAGCCACAGCCATTAACATATTTTATAAACACAAATATCAAAATAGAAAAGATTGTGAAAGCCGCATAGCAATACCCGCGTGTTATTTATTAGCGTGTAAAATAAATGATTGCCACAGAAATGTCAAAGAAATTATAGGAGCTTGCATTTCTTTTTGGAATAGAAAAAATAAATCAATAAATGAAATTGATTTAGATGAGGTGCTTGACATGGAATTGTATCTTTGCGATTTAACCAACTTTGAGTTTAATTATCCGGATTGGTATAATTATCTTCAACAGAAGTGTACAGGCCTATTCTGTACCTCGATGGTATCTAAAACAGCGTGGATTTTATTAAATGACACGTTTTATCTTCCATTTTGCATGTATTTTACACCACGAAACACGGTAATTGCCTGTGTTTTTTTGGCTATGAAAATAAGAAAGTTTGACTTTGAAGTATCAAAATATTTAAATGATGATATCAAATTTATAATGAATGAAATGTTAGAGCTTTATTTAAAAATGTATGACAAATAATATGTATAATAATAGACTCAAGCAAATAGATATAAATAATAAAAATAAAAGTATTAAAAACGGTTTTATTGGAGGTAATCTTTAAATTTTTAATATTTATATCCTCGGTCACAACCATATTAATTTTTTTTATTACTTATTGCATTAAATTTTTTAAAGGTTTATTAAAAATTTTCCAATTATATTACGTTTTGACATCTTTTTCTAATTCGCACAAAAACTTATCGGAATTTTTAAGTCTTTTGTAATAATACATGGTAAAAACAGATATTATAAATTTAAAGTAACATAACAAATTGTTTAATTAAAAAGGATTTGATGTAAGTGGATTATAATATAATTATCAATCGAATTTTCAGACATAATCTTCATTGGTTAAACAAGATGTTGACAAATCATGATTCTTTGGCTTACTATAAGAGCTCCTTTTATATGGAATAATCTGTGAAATTCTTGACCCAGTGCAGCGATCGCCTCAATTGAGACTATCTTTTTAATACTCAAACCTCTGTTAGTCAAAGCCCATACCGTATATCAGAGTCAGATTGGCATTGAAAACAAGGCAGGATACTTGTAGCCGTTAGCCTGGCATCAAACCAGAACAGTTTTATCATCTTAGTGTTTATATACATATGAAGCCGTGCAGCTAACTAACCGAAATCCATCTACTGGAAATATTCAAATTATAAACGGAACGTTTGCTTGTTGTCTTAGTTTAAATTAGAAATAAGATTTGTTTATATGTTTTCATATGCTTTTGTTTTGCCAATGCGCCTCCTTTGCTCTGGATAAAGTTTAGGATATTTTTGTCAATGGGTGCATTAACTAATAAATGTCTGAAGCTTGATGGCTTTTTAAATAATCTTTAAAACTTCCACCTCTGAAGAGGAATAAAGAAAATCGGTAAGTCGTTTATATATATACAGATGGATATACAGTTATAAAGTCGAATTTCAGGGTTGAATTTGTCCAGCAGCTTCTGACACCTCAAAACTATTAGTAAGTTTTCGTACTAATTTAACGTCGTTTTAAACGATTCATCACAAACATATATTATTTTACTAAAAAATCAGAAATATAATCAGTTACAGATGCTTAGTATCACACTAAACAATACATTATATGTAAAATTGCTGATGATCTGCAATCACCACTTTCAAAATATCACTTCTCATTATATTAATTCCTTACTGGTAAAATTATTATTTAAATTAATATACATTTTATAAAGTGAAGAATAGCACTTGTTTTATTTCTTTTGCTTTGCTGGATATTTGTTGTATTCGGTAAATTGATTTCATATATTTAAATTTGAATTACTATAACCGTCATATGGAAATAATTACAAATGAAGGATATAGGATGGATGGAAGAAAAAAAGATGAAATACGCAGAATAAGATTAAGATCAGGTGTTACAGAAAAAACAGGTCACATCGAACTACACCATGGGAATACTAAAATTCGCTGTGCGATGGGAGAATACAAAGAACGCCAAAAGGAGAAAGTGTCATTTCAAATATTTTTTTATGATGGTACGAGTAATGATCGGCTCGAAAGAAAGGGAGAGGAGTTGCAACAAACATTGTCATATATATTTAATCCGTTAGTAATAAGTGTAGAATCTCTCGAATTAAATTTGACGGTATTGCAAGATGATGGATCATTGCTATCATGTGCAATAAACTGCGTTTCAATTACTTTGTGTTATAATGGAATTGGAATGACAGACTTCGTTGTCGGAAGCACTACAGGAATGTATCATCATATACCCATTGTGGATATAAACGGACATGAAGAAACAAATAGAATATCACAAGTAGTGATGGCTTACTTACCTCATCGGGAAACACTCACTTATTATATGGCAATAGGGAAAATACAGAAAAACAGATTAAAAATAGCAACTAAGGAAGGAATAAATACATGTAAAAAGTATTTTTCTATTTTTTCCGATTTTCTAAAGGGAGGAGAAATAGAATTAGATAAAGAGCAATCCTTTTGCCAAATTGTATAAACTATTTATTAATAAATTATTGCATTTCCTTTTATGTTTATATATTGATCTATATAATAAAAATTATATGAATTATCACGCTGAGAAATATTTTTAATTTTATAAAAAATATTGCTGGTAATTTGTATAATATTAAACCAAATCACGTTCCTTTAACTCTTGCAAACATCAAAAAACAATTTATTCGAAAAGCATAAATCTTTTTAATCAAAAGATTGAATTAATTAATAAATCAATCTCACAGATAAAATAAACTAATACAAACATTTCTTTAAAATTTCTTTTCACAGTAAATATGTGGAAATTAACCAAATACATTATTAATATTTAAGACATGTATATTTTAATCACAAGAAATAACCATTTCTTTGCGTAATGCTTTCATCTGAGATATAAATTTTTTCTACTAGTGATAAAAAACTATTATTTTATTGAAATTTAAGAAAATCTAATATTATTTAGATTCAGAATATGAGAAAATAGATTAATATGTTTTGGGAGGATTCATTTATTATTATCGAATAAATACAGATTTAAGTATGAACTATATTTATTTAAGGGTTAATGCTATGTATTATTCTTTATCTTTCTTTTCGATGGCCTGCGGTTGGCATCAATACAGATTTAAAAATGAAATTTTTATTGACAAAAAAACAATAAAGTTATTTTAATGAAACAAAAAGATATATTCACATATAATAAAAAATAAATAATTATTATATGTGAGATAATCAGATTATATTAGTTGATGAAAAAAGTGTGAGTGTTTAAAAAATGAATGATTTTGACAAATATATAAAACAATGCACTATACAACAAATCTCTGTTCAATATACTTTGTATTATTAAAAAGAATCTATAGCCATATGAAATAAGTGAAGAAGAAGATTATGATATTTGAATCAGAAAGATGATAAAAAAGATGCGAATGAAAATAAAGTAAAATTATATATGATAAATAAAGATTGGTTAAGTAAGTCTTTATAATAATTATTTAGAAACAGAGAAGTAGTAAATAATATAAATAACATACTTTTCTAAACTAAAAAAAACAACATTTTGTGACATTCGACTCGAAAATTATATAAATCAAAGCATACTCTTTTTAAATAACAATAACCTAATACAGGGAACTAATCTATTTAAATACACTTATCACCTTTAAATAATATATAAAAATTTAATATTACTTGACTCAATAAATTATAGCTGTATAGATGCCAAATAACAAGTAAATAATATGTTAAAAATATAAAATACCAAGTTAAATATATACAATTATAAAGTAAAATTGATATTATTGAATTATTGTCTTGAAAATTATATTTAAATACTAGTTAATCTTACCTCTATAAATATCATATTAGATAGCACATTGATAATCTGGAGAATTAATTTCGATATTGCTAAAAATGAGATTAATAAGAGAGAAAAACACGTTGATGGTATCAAAAAAGACATGTTAAAATAGTTTATTAAGAAAATAAAAACAAACAAAAACAGATTTAAATTAGTAAGACTAATAAATTATTAAATAAGATTAAACTTATCTTACTTAACAAACAACCAATTATTTACCATTCTTAAACACCTTTTTAAGGGTTATTACTAAATAAT
This sequence comes from Astathelohania contejeani, assembly GCA_014805555.1. Lineage (NCBI taxonomy): Eukaryota > Fungi > Microsporidia > Astathelohaniidae > Astathelohania > Astathelohania contejeani. Next base: position 23,977 of record SBIQ01000043.1, on the reverse strand, counting down.
TATTTATCTTTTTTTCTCTATTACCCGTGATCAATATAAATTGTTTTTCCAATGACTTACATAATATTTCTCTGTTTCTTATCTACAAACCAATTGTTTTGTATTTAATTTAAATGATTGCAAGTGTTAATACTATCAATTGGATGTATCCTTCTATACTAGAAATTATCTATTAAACAATAACTTATTTTTAACTAAAAAATGAATTAATTTATTAACCCATAGAATATGAGCAGAAAAAAAACTCTTCGCAGTCAGATGCGAACACCTAAGAGGCAAGAGCTTTTGGAGAGAAGATACAATTGTCCCAGGTGTAATATAGAGTCTTCTGTAATGTGTAAAATGGAGAAAAAAAATAAAATAGGACAAGCATTTTGCACGGTGTGCGAAGCTAGTTTTAAATGTAAAATTGATAGTCTATCCCATCCTATAGATATTTACACAGCGTGGTTAGATAATATTGAGAAAGATGGTTAAACTATTATAAATTGGTTAAAAATAAACATTTTGTTTGTAAAAGGGGAGTCATAAAATATATGGAGAAATAAGCAAATGAATAGACATAAATTTGATTGCTAATAGAAAACAAACTCAAATCTAATATAAAATTTAAATAAAAAATAATATGTAATCAACTTTTACTTGATATTATAATCAGTGAATTATATATTCAAAAACAACCAAAAGTATCAATAGTCTTAAAATCAATAAATTCATTTTATCTATATAATATTTTACAATTAATACGTCCTTAGATTTATTATAAAGACTCGCTATGCTTATATTTGCATTGAGCCTTATAAAAGCACACTAAATTAATGGAACTAATTAATTACACTTGGATACTCATAATATTGTATATTTAAATCAAACCAAACAATATTGTTACAACAGGGATATCGTTATTAAATGCTTTTAGTGTTATAATTCAAGCAATTATATCATCTTAGTATCATACGCAAACATTTATACAAATCCTTGTGGTCAGATTACTTAATCATCCTGATTCATAAATCACAAGTATAAGCTTTAAGTTTTAATGAATTAGGTGTATTATTTGCTTTTATATACAATGCTGTTTATACCTCTTATTTAGTCTTTTTTTGTTTTAAATAGACCTTAAGATATTTTGCAAAATAGATTTTTAATAAATTTTCATTAACTAGATGCTATAAGATATATTAAAATCAATATTTATTAACTGATCCATCAAATTTTTACTTCCGAAAAAGAACGAATAAATTTGTTAGTTTAATATAATAGGATTCCAATTTTTGATATTTACATTTTAATAAATATATTAATGAGATAGGTTTGTATAAATTATTAATGATTAACATTTCTATTAATTAGTTTATTGAAAACGCAAAAATAGAAAAAATATGTCTTCAAGACTAGTAGCGATTCGAACAATAAAAAAACTTATTTATTATTAGTAAAAATGTGCCTTTAGGTGAAATATAATTTAAGAGATATTTTATTGAAAATATTAATTAGTGTTCAGAAAAATTACTGTACAACAACAATAATAAAAAAGTAGACAAGGTAAAAAGAGATAATTAAACTTAGATGTTTCTCGATTTAAAAGTGAATATAACAGCGATTTGTGTGCAAAAGCATTATATTGATAAATTCGAAACAAATTTATATTCTGAGGAAATAGTATTTCTCATGCCAATATTGTGCAAAAAAAAATAAATTGACCAACTTTTAACCTGATCGATATAATAGATGGTTATAATAAAATATTGAGATGTATTCATAACTTGTTGATGGATAAACTTGGTTAATAAAATTTAAAAACTATTAAAACTAAATAGAAAAAAATAGCTAGAGTTATGTTGATACTTAAATAAAAAATGATATTCAAGTAAAATACAATCGATAATACATTTATATATAAAAAGAAAAGATATCATTTTGATAGCTGTAAATAAATAACAAATCATTATACCTTGTAATGTTTTTATATCGAGATAAAGAGAAAATACAATAATCAAGATAATAAACCAGGCCTCATTTCCAATATATAATTAGAATAATCTCACATGTCTTATCTAAGCAAGCACAGTGACTAAATATTATAAAGATATAAGGTAATATAGCATATCAAGTTTATTTAGATAGCAAAAAAACTTTCAAAACCATATTCTATAAAAATAAAAGAAACACTAAAAGCATAGATAAGTATCGGTGGAAAGATTAGTGTATGAAATAAAAATTGGGTATTCATTACATGTAATAAAACTAAGCTTATTGATTTAGCTATCATAGTTTCTCTTTCTTTTTTGGCAATTATAAAAATTATTTAACTTGGTTACTCCAAACGTAGTTGAAAATAATTTTATTCTCCTTTTTATTATAAATATATCTGGTCATTATTTTTTATTAGGATATCAATTCTTATCCCAGTATCAAACCGAATTTGGGCTATTTCACTTACAAAAACCATTAACTTTTTTATTTAAAGCGTTTACGTGATTCTATTTTAAAAATATTTATATTCATCTTTTAATTTATCCCTCATGTCCCATAATTGTATTTTTTGTGGTATATGGAAATCCCAAACCAATGTAATTTATAAGACTGATAATCTCATCGTTATACCAGACATATATCCACTTTCAGAAGGTCATATGTTAGTAATACCAAAGGAGCATGGAGAAACCCTGAATGATTTAAAGGATGAATCAATCACCGGTGTATTGCCATTAATAAAAATGATAACTTCAAAAATGGGAATTGATAAATACAATATTTTGCAAAATAATAAGCATATACAATCAGTACCTCATGTCCATTTCCATATTATTCCATATTCATCATCATTAAATTCACTTAAAATTGATTGGAAAGTGATTGAAAAAGAGAAAGATTATATCGAAAAATTCGTGAAGATAGCTAAAGAAAAACTTGACACTATATCGAATAAATAAAACAGTAAAGTATAAATTTTATTCTATAATTAACTATTGAATGCTATGTTAATAATATTTAATTAAAAATTTCTCTAAATGTTCTTTATATATTCATTTCCTAATTATGTGATTTTTATATTCTATGGAACATTAGCTAAATGTTATTATATTTTGCTGCTATTGTAAATAATGATTTGATGTAAAATATCTTGGCTATCTTTTGAATATAAAATTTCTTCTAATTTCTTATATCTACAATAAAATCATACTATTATAGATATTAATATTTATATTTAAATATATAATTAGACACCTTGCGAACAAGTACGGCTTTAAAAAATCAAAAAAACTACGAACTCATTCAGTCCAGGAGGTCATGGAAAATGAAAGAGCCGAAATTCGGGTTATACAAGGATAAGGAGTGATATCCTAATAAAAAATAATAGATCAGATATATTTATTTACGATAAGAAGGAGAATGAAATTATATTAGTTGAAGTTGGTATAACTAGCCAAGATAATCTCCAGATTGTTGAAACGGAGAAGAAGAGGAAATACGACCTCTTGGCGAATGAATTAGGCTTGCTATACAAAGCAAAAACTAAAATAATACTTTATGTTATAACATGATATGGTGTGGTAACCAAGTACCACAGGAATTATCTTAAAAAATTAAATATAACCTCTACGATAGAGGCATACATCCAATCGACGGTACTGAAGAAAACGCTCGAAACCATATCACTTGAGTACAGAAGAAGCATTGAGGATGACATAGACGTAAGAGGTCGAGTAGAAGATGCTGTGAAAAGATTCGGAGAAGCAAGTGCTACTGGATGCCAACCGCAGGCCATCGAAAAGAAAGACAAAGAATAATATATAGCATTAACTTTTTATATAAACTAAATATTATATAAAAAGGTCATATTAGTTTATAAGAAACGTTTATACAGTTTAAAAAATATCTTTTTTATTTTTATATTCTTCTTTTTATAAATCATATTTTGATGTTAAATCTTATTAATTTGTATTATAAATATTACCTAGCTATAATTTTTACATATAATCCATTCTAGATAGGTTATGAAATTCGAATCTAAACGTAAAAAATTTATTTAAAGCAATTAATGAGTATGCAATCCTTTTTATTAATTATCATATTGGGGTTCAACACCTTGAACCAGCTGATTTTGCTGCGCTCGATCAGAAAGTACGCCCTTCCCTAATAAAGCACAACGTGCATCTCAAGCCTGGGTGTAAAGAAAGACTTCATCTCCCACGAAATAAAATGGGGAGAGGTCTTCATAGTGTAGAAATAAAAAGCGAATGTATGCTTCTAATTTTGAGAAATACAAAAATATATCATCCAGAAGAGCAGCGATCCTAAAAGTTGAAGAGCAAGAAAAAACACATTTATCTCTCATAAAACACTATCTCAGGTTGAGATACTCTCTGGAAGACGTTTCTGTAAAGAGTGTTATAAATGCTCAGCGTGACGCACTATACGGCAAGATTAATAATAAAAAACTACATGAGAAGCTGTATAGAGCGCGCTTAAATGAACATATTAATTTAAAAGACTCTTCCACTTGGATGACACATGGGAATAATAACCCACATGCTGAAGCGCTATATTGTTACATTCAAGACAGAAATGTTTTCTGGGGAGAAACCGCTCCTTCATGCCAGCATTGAGGCCAGGCAAAAAAAAACTATCGATCAACTAGCAACAGGATGTGATCGAATACTTGGCATGATTATACCCGAAGGCATAATGAGGTGTTTATGTGCATACACCTCTTATTAATGAATAAATACGGCTTCAAAAAAACAAAGAAACTCAGAAGCCACTCACTCCAAGAGATCGTTGAAAATGATCTGGCTGAGATTAGAGTTGATACTAGGATTAGAACTGATATCCTAGTCAAACATAATCGACCTGATATATTTATTTATGATAAGAGAGAAAATATGGTCATCTTAGTTGAGATCGGTATCACGATCCAGGATAACCTGCAGCAAGTTGAGATTCAGAAAAAAGAAAATATGACCTCCTTGCAAACAGCTTGGAATACTATATAAAGCAAAAACTAAGATAATCCCAATATGTGTTAACATGGGAGGGTGTTGTGACTAGATACCACAGAAGCTATCTAAAAGAGCTCGGGATTACACCCCAAATAGAAGCATATATCCAATCAACTGTGCTTTAAAAGACGCTCGAAACCATCCCTCTGGAGCATCGAAGAAGTATTGAGGATGGACTGGAAGCGATGGATGTTGCTGCGAAAGCAGTCGAGTTCTAATGAAAGCTAGCGGAACTGTATGTCTACCTCAAGTCAAAGGAAAATAATATTAAAAGTAATACTATTAAATATAACCCCCATTTAAATAAAACGTAATATATAATCCACTCTGGATATTAAAATTAAAAATCCTAAATTATTTATTATATCCTCATTTATAAAAAATTTTTATTTAAAAAAACCAATCATGTTTTCATATAAACTATATTTGCTTTTAGCTCATTTTATAATTTATTTTGATGTATTGTTGTTCTAAATATTAATTTATCATACAATTTAATATTCTTTGCTAATTAAATCGAATGGTTTAAGTGATATTCAACGATTATCATTTATCTGTCCCGTAGACCATATTAATACATACTTTTACTGAAACAGTAAATATCTTCTTTATTTATTATATCAAATATTTGCATATAAATACCATATCGTTTTTAAAAAATTGCTATTTCAACAATAATATTTGTAATATCAATAATTAAATCCCAAAAATTCATAATTATTAAACATCCTTTAACTTATACCGAGGTGGTTTATCAAACACATACACATATTCTACAGTATTCAAAATAGTATGTGTAATACTATTATCTTCATTTACACATCTTTCTATCACAGTATAGCATTCATTAACTTTTCTACCAAATAAAATATAATTTCCAAATATCAATTGTATGGTTTCCTTGTTAAATTCGCAATCTATCATGTCTATGTTTTCAATTTCTCCTTGTAGTATCAATATATCAAATTCATTCTTTTTATTGTGTATTACTGGTATTATCATTGCCCTATTGTACTGTTATAAATATCACTTTATAGCTTGTTCGATTCTTTTATATAATTTACTCGAAAGAATGAATTTACATTAAATTAATAAATTTTGCAAATGTTAATAAATCAATAAGGTATATATTAAAATATATTTTGATCTTAATTATTATAAATAAATTAATTAAAGGGCTAGTGCAAAATTATTACTTGCTATTCTTTTTCTATTATGAATAATATTCTAGTTCAGTCACAGTTTTACTATTTCTATCTTATATGATGATTTTCTTTTTATCTCTTTTATTAGTTTATCATAATTGAATATAAAAGATTAAAGTTAAGTTAACGTATTGTAAATAATAAAGTAAATAAATAACCGGAAAGAATTATAAAAAAATCTTCAAATTTATTGTCTCTCAGTATATTATAATAAAACCTTTTTTTATTTAATAAAATATTACCAGACACCCTCATTACTAAAAGGCGATCTTCCAATCCTTTTTTCAATCGCCTCTACCAATCTATCACCCAATCTTCGAATTTGTGCATTCTTGTTGTCTACGAGAAGCACCAAGTAAGGTAAGCTTTCTTTTACACATCCACCCATTCCTTTTACACCACTATATAATTCAACTAGTAATTCCACAGAAGAAGCTACCATTTTTTCATCATTTCTATCCACTTCTATAAGTTTACGGTTAATATATTTCATTAACTCTTCAGAACATTTTATTAATTCAACAATGCATAATTTTATTTCTTTAGATGGCTCATTAAGATATGCTTGGTATAATATATCAACTATACCATCTGGTATAATATCACCACCAGATTTATAATACATTCTAAAGGCAGGAATCGGATAATATTCACCAATTTTTATAAGATTAATAGCTTCTTCGATATATTTATAAAACAATTCGCAATTTCCGTAATCACTAAATATAGAATATAAAAATTGAGGAGACTCATGATGTAATTCATCCAAATATATTTTAGCCTGTGAATAACATGACTTATCTAATGTATTAAGAAGTGTTATAACACATTTTTTATCTTTTATACCTCTTAAATATTCAAATACACCCGAGGGCATGGTTATAGGAGAAGAAAGTCTACTAAGAATATCAGTTAAATAATTTATACGATTGGGAACTTTTAAAATTTCTTTTAAAGCCAATCTTGGATCTATTCTTTCTAAATTATTTAATTCAATTCGTTTTAAGAGTTCACTTAAATATGGCACCATTAAATTATCATATTTATCTATTAAATCTGCTGCCAATGCTTTTAAAGCAAAAACATTTAATTGAGAATCGAAATCTGATATACCTAATCTAATTATACTTGGAATATACTTTTTAACATTTACATCCTGACATAATTTATATATTACACTAACAGAGGGTTTTCTATTAAGAGCAAGACGTAATAATTCTTCTTTTAAAGATGATTTTATATTTATATCTAACAATTTTTCTAGTAAAGGATTATCCAACTCAATACTAAACAATTTAAGCAAAATATATTCGTGTGATTCTTTTCTCATTTTAAATCCATTTTCAATAATTATCTTTGCTCTAGTCCACAGATCAGATGAATAAAAATGAGATAGCAATCGGAACAATGTTGGCTCTTTAATTATAAAAGATATGAGCTGAGTAGTCTTCAATATACATTCGATAAAATATATTCTATCAGTATCCCTTTCAAGCATCTTAAAAATATCTTTATAATTTGTTTCATTTATATTACTTATTAAATTAGATAAAGGATATTTCTTAATTAATATATGCATGAAATGAGCATTAGGTGTAATAAAACCAAGGTTAAATAAATGCATCACAAGATGGGTGTAAATATCACACAGTTCATATTTATTATGTGATGGAGCAAAAGTGACAAGTATTTTAGTAGCTGTCTTAGGGTTTATTACATTTATGCGTTCTTTTAATAAATCAAATAGGTCGACATCAATTAAAGGATCATAATGAATATCTGACAGTATTTCATTAATAAGCTTATTAGTTACCTTTGGTTGCTTTTTAAAAAAATTAAATACAACTCTCAAATCTGTTTTATGTTCTACTAAAATTTTAATTTCCTTAAGCGTATAAATGTAATCCAGAGACATTAGATATTCCACAACAGTTTCGTTTTCAAGATAATTGAATAAATATTTGATAGGTGGATCAATCTTTCTATTTTGATAAATATTTATCAAATTCCCGATGAAATGCGGATTAGGAGTATCATCTAAAAATTTTGCTTTTTTTAAGTCATCATCTGTAAATATATCATTAAATAGTTCCCACTTAAAATTACAAAAAGACATGCAAATTCTTAATATTTCATTTCTTTTCTCAAATAAGACAATTTTATCCATCAATTTTATTACCAATTCAAAAGTATTTTCATTTAGTAAATTTAAATATAAATCCTTTCTTGTAGATAAAATATTTTTTATGTCTATCTGGGATAATACAATTTTAGAGATATCAATATTTGATTCTATGAATTTAATGATCATTTTATCCTTTGGCTCTATTTGATTAATGAATTCAATATCCATCTCTCCTTTCCCATATAAAAGAAATTCACGCTCTTGGAATGAAAAATCAGAATTAGCACCAGGATTGTTTTCCAACCACTGAAAATATTCAATTAGTTTGTTATAATCCTTGATTAAATGTCTATCACTTTCTTGAATTATCTTAGTCTCTATAAGATCGCAACATTTATTTTCTTCTTCTTCTTCTATGCTTTGCATTAATAGATCAATTTCTTTGCATTCCACATCAAGCTTGGATTTGATTTTCAAATAAATAAATCTTGCAAATTTATTTTCATTTTGCGATACCAAAAATTGTATTTGTTCAAATAATAAGACTGCTCTGTTTTCATCAACAGCGGGTATAGCCGTTAAATAAAAAGAATACACTTCTTTTATAAATTCCTTTAATATCTTATAATATTCAAAATATTCTTTAAAAAGTATGCACAACTGAAGATTATGAACCATAGTTAATCCTATACAGCGTGGTGAATATGGTGCTTGTATTTCCATTGTATCCAGTCTATTTAGTCCGCTGTGAAATCTGGGAAAGGGAAGGACAAGCCATACCAATTCATGTGTGTGACAAGTGGATATAAGATATTTTCTGCACATGTAATCTAGAAGGTATTCCATCCCTTCTGTTTCCATGTATGGTAGCAACTGACGCATTAGTCTTCGTACATTTATGCTCAGTTGCCCATTCTGCTGTGTTGTTATATATTTCCGATTGAATCGTATAGATTTTCGTGAAAGCAATTGGCTATGTATAGGTAACTTTGGTAACATCTCAAACAATAATTCATCATCCATATCTTCTGATGGAGAAAAGAGTGGCTTAGTTCGTAATTCTGTAGTTTTTCTTTTTTGTTTCAGAAGTTTCAATTGTTCTTTTAGCATAAATGGGTCGGTTAAATTAATTTGATGGATTTAAAATATTAATGTTGTTTGGATTGCAGAAATATAAAAAAATATCAAATTAAATAAAACTATTAATCGATTTAATACAACTATCTGAGTTTTGTATATGGTATATCAATTTCTAAATTTATTAGACATTTATTTATCAAGAGCTGGTAATTTGAAATAAACATTAATCAATATGCTGAAAAGTTGATGCGGCGCTTGTTTAGCAAGGAATATATAAATATTTCAATTCAACTATATAATATTGCAACATATGGCTAAATATATAAACTTGTTATTAGTTTATTTTAAGATAAAAGATTTAGATTTAATTAAATAAATGGTCACTGATAGGAATAGATATTATTTGTATATTAACATACAATTAAACTCGATAATATAACACATCCTTCGAAATTAAAATACAAAGACGTATATTGTAGTAATACATTTTTAATCAAAATTTATAATAAATAAAAGTTATTATGAAAAAAAGCATCCGATATAAATAAGCTAATTGGAAAATTCAATATAGTCAACAGATGTGCTTAAAGTGTCAATAAATTATGTGTATTTTGAAATGTTTTTCATTAAATTTATAAAATTATAATTATTTTGAATATACTAACTCATAAATTAATATTTATAATGAATATTCGTCATATAAACTTTTATATGTTTTATTTTTTTAAATATTTGATAATTTTCAGCTTTTAGTAATCTAAGAATATCACTTAAAGATATAAACGTATATAATGCAATTAAATATTAATTTAAATATTAATGATTATGATTAAATACATCAAGAATTATAATCTTTTCATCTATAATAATTATTATTAAATATTACATTAAATACTTGGTGTATATTTAGCTCTAAACTTCAAATATATTATATTAACTTATATTAAGTTTTTTACTGGCTTTGAAAAATTTCGATTATCAGATATTTATAGGAATAAAGTCGTTATACCAAGTAAATAAGGATATATTAAAAATGTTTTTGACAAAGACATTTATACAAATTAAATAATAAAACATATTTTATAAGTGAACGCATATAAATGGGGACGTAAAAATTGTCTATAAATCTTAAATTTGATAGACAAATTTAAGATATTAGATTACAAATAAAAGAATATATCCCATTATAATGCTCATTGTAAAATAATCAATTTTTAATTAAAAGTAGTACATGGTATTTGAATATATTAATATTAAAATGCATACATTAAGGAATCTATGCTAAGGATGTTGTAGCATTCTCAGATGTCATTAAATATATATAGCAGTATATTCTTATTTATTGGGCAAATATTACTATCCGTTGTAGCATATGGCAGGATCATATTTTTTAAATATTATCAAAATTTTCATGAAAAAAATGTGTATAATCAAATTTAAACGCAAGAACAGGTGATATAATAGATGGAGATGCTTAAAATAACATCAATCTTAATAAAATAGATAAAGAATGTTTCAAAGAACAATATATTTAAAACTAGTAAATTATATAAATCAAAGATGAAACATTTTATCAAATACAGTATAAATAAAAACATGTTTTGGAAATACTATGATGATGAAAAGAAGAAATTTAAGCTTATCGATTATGATAACTGGTCACCATGGAATTGGTAAGTCTACGTTTATTAACCGCTTATTCAACCGTTTTATTATACCGGAAAATAGTTCATTGGTTCCGAGGGAAGATATCGATATTTATATTATTGAAATTTCGTGCGATGGTATAAAAAGAAAAGTAAATATAGTTGACACACCAGGATTGGGATATAGACTTGACGATACACAAATTCATGAAAATATCATTAACTTTATACGCGGTCAATATGATTTGTTTTTGGCCGAAGAAACCAAAATAAAACGTAATCCTGAATTTGAAGACACAAGAGTGCATTGCCTGCTCTATTTTATATCTCCAAGTACACATGGACTTAAGTTGATGGATAATAAATTTCTACAAAAGGTAAATGGGTTAGTCAATATAATTCCTATAATAGGAAAAGCCGATGGCCTAACTACAAATGAATTACATATTGCCCGAAGCAAAATGAAATCACAATTTACAGAATATGGAATAAAAATATGTGATTTTATGGATGATCAAGAAATATATATGACTACTATTCCGCCATCACAAATAAATGAACTGATACCTTTTGCGGTTTGCACAGGTGGTATTAGCAGTGTCGAAAATAAAAAAATGGAGCGGCAATATGAGTGGGGTGTTCCACTAACAGAAAATAGTACACATAATGATTTTTCAATATTAAAAGAAATATTATTAAATGGATACTGTGAATATTTGATTGAAAGTACCGTCAGCGTATTTTATGAAAAATATCGGACCCAAATTCTTACTGAAATTTTACCAAATGGCGAAAAATAAAATTAAAAAAATTTCTAATAAATATAATAAAGTAAAAAATTTTATCGCGCTAATATCTTTAATATAAAAATTTGTAAGATAGCTTTAATACAAAATTTTTTGTATTTTCAATAATTTTTTTTGCAGTTGTATAGTTTATTGTCTTATTGAAAATTTTTTCTTGACTAATAGACCGACTAGGTTTATTATACAAAACCAAGACTAAAATAATACCAAAAGATATAACACAAGTGTGTGAGAACTTAGTATATATAAGTTATCTTAAAAAGCAAAAATAATACACACGATGGAGACCTATATTTAATCTAATGTATTGAAGAAAATATCAACTTAATATCATTAGAATGTATACAAATTATCGAGGATGAAATAGGTGAAAATATAAAATTGAAAGCAATTAAAATTTTTAAGAAGAAAGCAAAATTTACTGCCTAGCATTAGTTATTAAACAAAAGCGAAACCAATACTGAAGACATTAATCCCTTATTCAAAAATTACTCATAAATTGTTCTATATGATGATTATAACTTATGTATTAGTTAGATATTGTACGAAAATAATGATTTACATGCAAAAGTTTTGTGTTTCTACAATCAATACAACATTCTGAAGAAATTAAGGTTTGGATTAGATTTTTCTCAACTAAAACCTGAGTAAGGCATGGCTGAGCTGAAGCGCAAAGTCGGATTAAAAGATGTAAAAGGAAAAACTGGTGAAATAAAAAATTCAGTATTTAATAAAAAAGTGTTAAGCAAATTCAACGTACATTAATCACAATAATTGTTTAAAGAATATAAATTTACAAGATTTTTCTATAGATACTTGTTGATAATAAATGTATGATTATGATATAAAAAAGACATTCTTTGAGAAGTTCGGAAGAGTTGTTGTAATTAGCTTAATATATTGTACAAAATTAAAATACCTTTAAATATTTACTCACATATATCAGCAACCACGCTGTCTCATTTGCCAATTATATCTATTGTATTACAATGACTGAAGTCGGCTGATTTTTCATGCTTGGTCACGAAAAATTTAAAGTTTTTGTAAGTTATTACATTTATTATATAAACCTGATGTTAAATGAGTTTTTTATAAAAAGATAAAAAGAGGGTTGCAAAGTATACAATATATATGTAAATCTATGCTCTATCAATTTTGTGAGACATCAAAAAATACAAAATGTTTTTTTAAATGAAACAGCGTTTTTACTATTAAAGACATCAAAACTTATATTTTAACAACTGTAAACTACCTTATATCAAATATTCACTTAAATATATTTATTGCAATATTCTTGAATGTGCACAGTGGAAAAACCATCCAACAATAAAAACAAACAGAAATATATATAAGTTATATATCTCATGCTCCATGGACTGGTAAGATGAATAGACAGTTCGTTCATATGAAACACAACAACAATAATCTTATATTATGATAATTTATCGCTATATCCAAGATAGGAATATCTATTGCCATGAAAACGTGTTATTATGACAGCATTACAGAAACATACTAAACCTATTGTTCACTTCGCCATAAAACGCAAAAAAATATATGAGCATATTACATATCTAAAATCAACTAAATTCTTTTATTGTCAAATAAATATGAATTAAAACGGTTAAAAAGATATCGATCTCCATTCAGTTTAAAAATACGTTGCTATAAAATAGCGAAGTCCGTATTGAGATAGTAATAAATTTAATGTTATAGTTAGACATGATCAATTAAATATGCAATAAAAGCTTAAATAAAATATTTTCATTTGAAGTTTGAATAACAAGTCAAGATAGTTTCAATATAGCATAGTAAGAAAAAAAATATATAGCATATTGACTAATGAGTTAAGATTGCGCTATAAATACAAAACTAAAGTTATAATATGTTACTACATTTAATACAATATTGACCATCTTCACAAATGTTACTTTAAAATCATAACAATGCATCAAATATAAAGACATGCATTCAATATGATGATTTCTATCCGATATTTATCTCGCTTTATTTCAAGAAAAGTTTTCACAATTTAAAATTCCTTAGCTATATTTTAGAAATTCTTTTTATATATGTAATGAAATTCTTGACCCGTACATCGTGTCTCAATTGAGACAATCTGTTTCTCTTAGGTACTTATACCGCTGTTATTCGCAGCCCGCATAGTCTATGGAGGCGGATCAACCTTGCAAGTAAGGCAAAGTACCTGTAGCCCCCATACTTTTGGCATCAAATCAGGGCACTTTTATCATCCTAGTGTTACTCGTAAGCGTCCATATGAAGTCGTGTAGCCGACTGATCCGGTGTCCCCCCTACTGCAGACATTCCAATATAAGCGAAACGTTTGCGCATCACCTTGGTTTAATCTAGGCGCAAGTCTGTTTTTATATTTTTGTATTCATTGATGTGCCTTCTTTGCTTTAGATATAGCTTAGGATATTTTTGTAAGTTGTCAATTTGATAATGGGGGCATTAACCAATAAATGTGTGAAACTTGATAGCTTTTTAACTAACCTTCAAACACTCACTTCGGAAGAGGAATGAAGAAAATTGGTAAGGGTATCACTTGCAAAGCACACACATGGATAGACAGTTTTGGACTTGAATTCCAAGTTTGTACTTGTACAACATCTTCTGGCACCCAAAACTACTAGTAAATTCTCGTCATAGTTTAACATCGTCTCGGACTTCTATCTGACATCAATATATTTATTGAATAAAAAAATATTTTTCGTTATATATTTTTTTAACTTGCCTGCAATAGGCGACTACTTTTGCTCGCATCCTGAATTTCTCGAAAATACCTCAATTAAAAGTTTTCATTTATTCTTTACTGTTGCTTTCATACTTGATATGACATTAAGCAACCTTTTCAACAACGCTAATCTAACATATGCTTTTATTGATAAATTTTATCGAAAATTTAAAATTAAAAGAAAAATAATTACAATAAAATTTTCAATCCACAATTATTAGATTATTAAACATAGAAACGATATTTAATCATTTTTATTTTATACTTTATTTACCCATGAAATTCATTATTGTGCACGATTCAATAGAATTTAATAAGGAAATGATCGAAACACAATTTAAAAAATTATGCCAATCATCTGACACTCTTACAATCAAAGAATATAATAACTTTCATATAGAAAATTTAAAATAACTGTTCTTTCGTTTTAATTACAATTAGTAAATTTCCTCTTCCAATTAATTTAAATTGCTATAAGATTCTTTTGTCAAAGGATAACAGATCACAAGACAATACAGTATATGGGAATTTAGATAGCATCGATGAGACAATAACAAATTTATTAACAGAGTTATTGGGTTACTATAAAATAAATTTGATGGGAATAACTGTTAAAGATTCTAATGGCAAGAAATTAAAACCTACTATCGAGTTGTTTGTAAAACGAGCCCCTTTTTTAAATTTAGAAAAATACCTGATTTTAGATAAATCAGGATCTGTTTCTAGAACGGAAGTGATTTATAACACATACGCATCACCCTGTAATTCAGATAATCCTATATTAATCAGTTTATTGGATAACTTAAAGCTAAAATTTGTAGATTCAAAAAATAAAATATACTATTTGTATAAAAATAAAACGGATACATACTTAAGTACTAATTTCGATAATAATTTATTAATGGATCATATATATGGTATAACTGAAAATATATTATTAGAACAATTTTTTGATAGTTATGAATATTCTTTTAATAAATTAATGAAAGAAATATTTTTAAGTAAAGAAATAACTGTTAATATTTCACAAAACTTCAAATTAATTATGAAAGAGATGGGGAAAAATAAAATTTATGGCGAATTTTTGAAGAATCTACTGGAAATATTGCCTATATATGATGATCATAGGAAAAATTATTATAATCAATTAATAAAATTATATAACTCAATTTATTTACGAAAGCATGGGGGATTCGATAATGAATCGAATTATTTGGAATGTACAATTGAATCCCCAATTGATCAAAAACCAATATTATCTTTAAAAAGAGAATTAAATAAATAATAAGCTTTTAATATAGAGTATTAAACGAATATAAAGATAAAGATATATTATTTTAATGATAAAAAAGATTTGAATGGGTTAATTTATCAAAGTGTTAGTAAAATATTATAGTGATATATGTTTTATATAAATGGATTGCGTCACTATAAGTATTTAATCAAAAACACATGCTGAGGAATAATATGTTAGAAGTGGTAAAAATTTTGTATAATAAAATTGCAATATTTATGATTTATACACCAAATATACTTTTTCCCCCACTAATTTATTTATTATCGTCTAACGAATAGTTTGAGCGAGTAAAAAAACTTTATAACAAGATTTATTAAAATACAAATTCTTACTATGATATGACAAGTATAAAAATTTTATAAGGATTTATCCAGTATATGAAATAAAAAAAATTTATATCTTACAAACTAAAACGTTATTAACAGCTTCCTAATTTTAAGCAAATTTGAAGAAACTATAAAATTACTGTTTAATTAAATGGCTTAGATAAATTTTAATTTTATTTTTTCAAAATGATGTATTTCCATATTCAATTGTAAAGACTATACAAATACATCTGTATCATGTGAAAGTAGGATAACTGATAGTTTTTGATTATTTATTTATTTTCAAAAGTTAATCTAGAAAAGATAATAACTACAATAATTATTAAAAATTTTTCAATTAACTTGAGAAACATTTCATAAAATTTGTTTTTGATATTCCACAATAAAAAAATCCATTTATAAATTCCGATTGCTCATTTACCTTTATCCTTTTCTTTTTAAACTTTCTAATATTGTTTAATCTTTTCATACCCAGAGTATTAACACCAATTGGCAGATAAGTAAAATTATATTTTTGGCACCATTCCCGTGATTATATAGAAATTAATTAAATAATACATGTAATATGTTCATCTGTGAAAATAGCACTATTGGTATTTAACTTGACTCTATATCATCGGCATGATTAATGATTTTTTTGCCATGTGACGCACAAGCAAATACACGTTCTATATTAAAGGTAACCTCTCTTCATACAAAAAGAAGCCGTAAAAATAAAATGAGACCTACCCTAATAACACTTAATTTTATAGTTAATCTTAATTTAATCGATTTTTAAAACTTTTTGGGGATGCTAGTTTTATTTAAAGTGAAACAACAGCTTGTATTGAATTTTTATGCATCAAAAATATCATTGTTAAAATTCTTTTTTAACCGATCATTATATCATAAAAAGGTTTTCCTATGTTGATTTATCTCATTAATAATAGCCTGGATTATTTAAGGTATAAGTAAAATTATTCATTTTTATATTTATTCTAATTTTTTATTAGCTTTGTATTTAATTTTCAATAATTTCATACATAACAGTCATCATTTTACAGTAATTTACTTATATTGAAACATTTGATGTAAATTATTTCAGAGCGAATTATTTAATAATTAAATAAATATTTTGTTTAATTCCTCATTTAAAACTTATTATGTTTTATAAAGTCTTCTTGAATAATATTTAGTCATCAATGGAAAAAGTTATATGTGAATATATTAATTATAACTTAGAGTCTATTATTTAATCGCTTAACTTCATATTATATTCACTATGTGTGTTAAAAGGACAGCGGAATCAGAAGCATTAATACTTAAATCATTTGCAGGAAGGGTTCGATACAGTAATAAACCAAAGTGCTAAAAAGCCATACATATTTAGTATAGCTTAATTAGTAAGCATAGAAATAAAATAAAATATATATTTTTTAACTGCATCATAAATCAAACTTTCTAAACTGGGTACAAATTACTAATGGCATATTTCTTTGCAAAGAATTTGATTACAAATATGCTATATATTTATTTAGAACACCAAAATACAAATAATAATTCGAGGTGGCTCTTTTGCATATATACATCATCCAAAAGGACTAATGATAAATATCTAGGCATTATCGTTTGATGTAATAAATATATATTAAGTTTCATCAATCATCTATTATTGATTAATTACATAGCGCTCTTTAATATAATCGATAATGTCCTAAAAGATTTCATAGATGAGTTCTATAGTTTTCTTAGAAATATTTACTTGAACGGAATTTTGAAAAGTTTACTGAAAACCTGAAGAGCTGCAGTATAAATGGAATGTTGCTGGATGGTTAAGAATATAAAATAATGGGCTGTTTTAAAATGCTGCAGGGTAAAATCAATAAGTTTTACATTTGAGAAATTCAAGAATGAACAAATAATAAGCACAAAAAATATTTGTATGAAAAAACTAATATTTAAATATTTATTCAAAATCATAATAAATTAACATTCAAAAATCGAATTACCATAATACTTTGAACTCTCTAATTTTTAAATTTGAATTAAACAATGCAGATATTGTTACTGAACGCCAAATCATTTACATCGAATTATAATGATGTATAATACATCATTGACTAGCCAAAATGTGATAATACGTAATTAATAAAATTAAAGTAAACATAATTTTTTATGATTCAAACATCTATTGGATCAACACAAAGATAAAGCCATGTGGCTCAATGGTCTTTAAGTGTTTTTCTGCAGAGATAAGCCTAAATTTGAGACTTAGTTAAGGTTTCATTACAAAAGCACATAAATTAAAATATGCATTCATTTGGTGTAATAATTTGTGATACAATAATACATTTATTCAGTGGGTGTAAGCATGCGTAGATAATAAGAAAAATATTTCGTAGGATTACATCTTGTAGATGATTGTATGCAATGGATGTTTCATACTGAAATAATATATATCTAGATCGATGTGAATTGATTAGTAAAATTATAAAAATAACATATATTTTATTTATTTATTAAATAGATATCACCAGCTGCGATAAGAATAATATGTTATATTATATAATCAAGGCTTTATAAGAAGAAAATCGTATAGTCGCGCATTAAAGCGAGAGATAGGCGATATAAAAAATAACGATAATGGTACATTAACTTTAAGAGTAGTAATTCAAAAAACACGACACTAATATTTGCACTAATAAAAACCAACTTTGATTTAAGCAGAGTATAAAAAACTTGTAAAATAGTCTGAAGTTCGCTCAGCAAGCACCATCTATTCTGTAATATTAAAAACTCGGGATTAAAAATCAATAGGGTTTTATTATTAAGATAAACGAATGTATATTTATTAAGTAGATGAAATATGTAAATGGAAAATAGAATTAGCTTTTACTACTTTCAAAATACAACCGTCTCATAAAAACGATTTTCATTATGTTAAAATCATGGTAATGCAAGCGAACTTAACATGTAACAAAATAAAAAAGCATACTTATACCAGAACACACAATGAAGTAATATAAATAACATTATTTGAACAAGATCTTTCACGATTTTTGATTCCTTGGTTATCTCCATAGGCTCTTTTTATATACGGGATAATATATGAGGTTTTTGATTCAGTGCAGCGACTGTCTCAATCAAGACAATCTTTTCCCCTTAGGTAGTCATACCGCTTTGATTGTAGCCCGGTACTTTTGGCATTAAACCAGAGCACTTTTATCATCCTAGCGTCACTCGCAAGCGTCCATATGAAACCGTGCAGCTGACTTACCGGAGTATTTATACTGCGGACACATCAATATAAGCGAAACGTTTGCGTGTTGCCTTGATTTAATTTAGGCGCGGGGTCTGTTTTTATGTTTGCGATTCTTTTATTTTTCTGGATGCGCCTTTTTTGCTCTAGATAGAGCTTGGAAATTTTTCTTAAGTTGTCAATTTGACATTGGGAGCATTAACTAATAAATGTGTGAAACTTTTTTTACTTTTTAACTAATTTCAAAAATTCTTACTTTTGAGGAGAAATGAAGAAAATAGTTAAGTTAACCAACTTCAAAGCACATACATGAATCGACATTTTGGGATTTGAATTCCAAGTTTGCACTTGTTCAACAGTTTATAACACCCTAAACTAGCAGTATAATCCAGTCTTAGTACGTTATACAAATATTTAATCCGATTTATAAAATAGATTAGCTTAAAAAATTTTTAAAAAATTACAAACTTTTAAACTATAGTAGATATATATATATATGAAAATCATAATTTCTTTTTATTTATGCCATCATGCAAAAAGGAAGTAATGAACCACATTATTTCAATAAATTTATATCATTAAACAGATAAAATCGATATATATTTAAAACAATAAATAGTATATTTATTTTTATCAAAAGCAACTTTAATTTATTATAATACCTAATCTTGCGCTTTAGAATTACCATACATTTTTTTTTTCAACGAAAGATTTATTCTATTATAAAGTATTATTGCATGCTATTATAGCAGGTGATATTTACTTAATGGATAAATATATATATTATTATATTCATACTGATCAGTTCGATTACGTCTAAGTCTATTTTTTTTTCTCAATTAGACTTCTTATTGCATATAATTAGATGTGAAATATAATCTTACAACATTTTTATCACTATACATATCTACACCTATAATTTATCGCACTGATTAACTGCTTATTTTGATTTACATGTTTTGCAAATAGAGTCCTAAACATGTCTCAAGCATAAGCATCCTACCATGTAAAAACATTTAAAAATCATTTAACCACAGGACTTTAAAATAATACATACAAGATTTTATATAAGTCAGTATTGACCCAATAATTGATATTTTTTCACTTTTTGAAAAGTTTTCTAAGATATTAAGAAAAGAATTAAACTTGTTTTTGATTATAATACTACACCCCACAGGTTTGTGATCACTATCTAAAACATTGTTATATGGCTTATAATTATTTAATTTAATATCGTTGGTGCAGCTAAATAATAATATTCTATCACACCAGGACGGAATTCTATTAGATATATAATCATTAGAACCATTTAGATATTTATACGTTGGCTTGAATTTTATTGGCGCTTCTATTAATGCTGAATATATTTTGAACAATTCTGTGGCTTGGTCATATTTGTATCCCAAAGAATAGTTTAAACATTTTTTTGTCATTCTAAAGTTAAAATCGCCTGTTAAAAATATGTAATTGCAATCTAATTTCCAATGTTTTAAAAATTTTATCATTTTAATAAATTCATTAATTCGTTCAGAATGGTTGATTTCATCGGCAATAAGATGGCAATTTATATGAACCAAATGTGGCCCATGCATTATTTTGATTGAAGTAGCAATAAATCCTTTTGGATATCGAAGAAAATAATATACCTTCTTTAAATAAATATCAATTTCTACTTTAATTCTGCTCAATATGACAGTGTATAATCCAGAAGATATTTTTGCATGCATATTATAATTTTTAAAGTAGTATTTTATGCTGCTAATATCTGTAAAAATAGAAAACTCTTGAAAAGATAAAATTATCAGATCATAATCACGATTTTTTACGTGGTTATATAATTTTGCTAATGCAGTATTTAAGCTGAGTACAAAGTTCATATTCCAAGTATATGTATATATTTTAATTTTTGATTTCATTTGTTTTGGAATTGTAATAAATTTAATTAATAAATTAAATTTTTAAGAGTATAATAATTGTTTTATAATCATGAGACTTTATAAAAAGCGAATCATAAATCGAACTGATAAGACGTAAATTGAATCGAATATAAAAAGAAAAAATAATTATTAAACATTATTATATGCAAATCACCATGGTAGTATGCATAAATTCTGATTTTTTAATGAAGTTTAAATATATACCCAAGATAATGACATTAATTCGAAAGTTGATAGTTTTTTATTGAAGAGCCCATGAATTGAAACGAGAGTATAATCGTATATAAGCAATTGAGCTATAAAAATTATATTTACTGTATGTAAGTATATATGAGAGATATCGATAAAATTACAATATTATCGCATTTCAAAATTATTCATAAAGCAGTCCATAGTGAGCAAACAGTAATTAATTTCTGTATATAATATACAAAAAATTATATTTATTAGATATTATCGAAATTTTGATAAGAAGCGAGATATATTTTTCTTTAAAGCGCAATATTAGTAAAATAATGAATGAAATTTATTTCAAATAACATAGGAAAAATATATAAATTCATGCATATAGTGTATTGTGTTTTGAAAAAGTCATTAGAATTATTTGCTTTATTGAAAATATGCTCATTAAATGATAAAAAGCAAAATTAAATTATAAATATATCTATTTGTTCTATTATATATAACAGTTTATAGATATTGGTATACAATTTTTAGTTTTATTATATATTGTTTTTATTGAGAATATTAATATCTACATTTTATTTATAAGAATATCTATTTTTTTATCATTTATTTTTTATATTAATACTTTTTAAGTTGTTTCCATCTAATTTTCATATATGTTTTTTGTTTTCTATATCGCGCCAAACCTCTTCTACTTATTTCAGGAGGAAATTGCTGATCATCTGATACTGTGTTTTCAGGTTCCTCGTATACTGGTTCTTTAAATATATAATCACATGGAATAATATCATCATTTAGTCGAAATAATTTTTCAAATTCCTTTTTTTCTACTAATATAGCATCTTCTGTAAAGAGTAAATTTACATTTGATATTGTTATTATGCTATCACCAGCAGAAAAGTTATTTGTTTCAGTATCTATACTGTCAACAATTGTGTTTTCTGTAATAACAACATTAGATATATTTCCCAGATCAACCGAATCAATGTTGTCATTGTTTAATGCACTATTATTGAAATCTGTATCAACATTATCAACAGGTGTGCGCTGTTCTATATTTGTATTCTCATTTGTCATATTATCACCTTCTATATCGTGATTTACTAGAATTGGCGGTGCATGGTTATTATTTTCATCATTTAATATAGTATTATTTATACTTGAATTTACATTATCTATATCATTATCAATAATAATATCATCTGTAATTCTATTATTCACATTGAAATCATTATTTTTAACTACCCTATTATTATCTATTGTATACATTACATTTACAACAGTGCGAATATCACGTATATCATTTGTTTTATTTCTACTAGAATCATTAAAATTGCCACTTATATTTAACTCCCCGTATGTATCACTCACCTTTTCATCAACATCATCACCAGAATTATTGTTTATATCATATATTTTTAAATTTACGATTTCTTCACTTATTATAGTTCTTATACGCTCGATGTCATTTTCCGTCAATTCTAAAGTTGATGATTCTATAATATGATTATCTAAATTTGTAATGCTTATTTGTAAACATACGTTAATATTCATAAGTCTTCTATTAATTGTTGTTGCCATATAAGAATGGAAACTCAAAAAATGTAACAGCCATATATATAATCCACCAATGAAAGATATGGCATGATCATAATTACATAAAACATAATTATGCAAAACAAACTTTGCAATATTAATTAAGTTGAAAATACTTTTATATATTTTTTTTGTAAATATATAGATGTATGCAATTATGATCATCAATCTATTAGAACAGCATTGAATTTGTCGCTTTATTTGATTAGATTTTTCTATCCAATAAAGACATATATATTTGTATATATGTACTGCCATTATGCACGTCATTTTATATGCTTCAATAATCATGATCGTGATGCTTTTTATCATAATTGATATGCAGTTGCATATCACTTCTGTTATTTTGTATTCTTTCCATAAATCATATGCTACATTTACAGCAAGAGTAAGAGAAAGTGTTTGTAAAAAGTTCATGGGTTTCATTTCATTCGCCTTTTTATAGTTTTAATTTTTCATCTAGAACACGATTTTCAATAAAATTTTCTAATTATAGTAAAATTTTCCGATTATAGTAACTAATTATTATTCTAAAAATCTTTTTAATTTATATTACAAACAAACCATTACAACTTTGTTTGAAATAATATAAAATGAGAGAAATACATGCATAACTTATAAGAAATATAAAATTTTTAATTGAGAAGATTGAGTATCGCATATACTTAATTAATCAGTATAATTGATGTTTACACAGCTAAAATAAGAACAATGTTTATTATTAGACTATAGAAAGTAAAAATGTGTATAATAGTTATACTAAATGACTTATAT